>BMAO01038098.1:366170-505855 GCA_019973975.1 Trichonephila clavata
GGAATACTAGCCCCTGGGGAATGTACTAGGTCTGAAAAATGGTAAAAAGTACCAATCTGTAGCCCCATAGGGGAAAAAAGAATGCATGACGTAATACCGTATAGCAGTTCTCCCCAACATTTTAATCTTTTGGGCCGGTCAATGTTTGATAATTTTTCGGTGGCCCGCTGAGGACGGGGCGTTGATTATTATATATTTTAAATTGTTTTGATTTTATAATTTAATTGTATTTAAACATGCCTTCACCATAAAATTAAGTTGCACAAAAGATAATTATAAAATGATTTTACATGAGATATAAATTGATTTCCTTGGAAAGTCGCCACAAACACGAAAAAAATACACCCAGTAAATATAATGGAAATAATTTAATGCTCAAGGAGCATTAAATTATTTCCATTGTATTACTGGGGTGTATTTTTCTTATTATTATTCTGGGGTTATATTTCTTATTATTTAATTAGTATTAGCTTGATGTCGTTCCAATTGACAATATTCGAAACGAATCTGAGATGTATTTCATAATTTGCCGGTTTCTGATTAGGCATTCTACAGAATGCCTAGGCAATGTGTGAAATGGGAATCATTTCAAACATTGCCGGTGAGATTTAGACATTCTATACGATGCCTAGGCATCGTATAGAATGCCGGATTTCATACTTTGCCGGTAACATATATATACATAAAAATCATTTAAAATATATTTTTTTTCTTTTCCAGTTAACCCGTAATAAATCTGTTAAAAATTTCATAAACCAAAAAAAAGAAAAAATTTTTTTAAAGGCAATTGAACAAAAATTGTGGAAGATAAAAATTTTTTTGATATCAAATTCAAATTTAGTGTAAAAGTTACGTTAGAAAACCCAATGCAAGTTTCATGGACCAACAACATTGTTTATCCTTATAATTGATCGTATGAGATTGTAACATGCTGCTACCGTCATGCTTTCTACAGCTAAGATGATGGAAATGAGAGAGTAATCCAATGAACCCGTAATATCGTTCATTCTGTACGAATATTCTTATATTAGATTCTAGAATACTCTTTATGTTGAACATTTCACATAGGCAGTGATATAAATCTATATTTATGTTATCTTGTTAAATTTATACATATTTAAGCTTTTAACACCACTTTATCTGTTGGCTTTTAATTCATAAATACTTTCATGTATGATTTACGATAGAAGCTCACCTAGAGACGATACACACATGTTTAATAGTCGACTCACATCGGCAACCAGCAGAACGCGAGCAGGTTTCTTGCACTGATCGTTTTCTCCACCGCACAAAGATTACGTCAACTGCGCCTTGCACAGATCGACATAGTATTTCAGTTTACTTCATTAATCTCTGATCATTAACAGTAAATATACACAGACATATTCTATTCAATTAATATACTTATTGTCACTCAAAGTAATTTCTAACTTCTCATGAATGAAAAATTATCTCTTTATTTAATAAAATTTTTAATCTTCATGACCACAAAGGGCTAAGTTTGAGCCGAACTAAAGTTCTCCCAGGATAGGAGTTCTCTGTGGGAAGCAGGCACTCCAAGAAACATTCACTATTCCAGTTTTACAATTTATATTCCAAATCGTGACACTTCTTGAGAAGTTATAAGGTACCTTGATTGAGATATCCAGTGGTATTAACGCGCATCTGTTCTCTCAAGCAGCAGTTCGATACACGGACTTTTTTCAAAAATCGCGCAATTTTTTTTTCCGGCGACAGCAGTCGCCAAGGGAAGCACGGGGTTGCATTCCCCCCCCCTCCTTCCCCCTTAGCCGCCAGGAAACGCCGCGATACTTCCCCCCCTCCCCCCTGAATAAACAGTTTTGCAAAGTTCCCGTCTTGGATTTAAGTTTGCCCCCCCCCCGCCACCTCTTTACGAAAATTAATGGTGGGATTCTTTCTAACTTTAGTAGAAGCATAAAAATGAAACATGTAATATTTTTTCCTACATAATATTAAAAAAGGAATACCAATATTAAACTAAATAAGTAGTGAAAGGACAAATTTTTATAGAACTAAATGTAAATAGTTAATGATTATTTTAGCAATACTGCATTGAATTTAAGAATAAAAATCTATTTTTTTAAGTGATTCAGAATAGTAATGAACAAATTGTTCTATTTATCATCATTAAGCCAGAAGAGAAACATTAAAATTTAACATATTAAAGCAAATTAACATTAAAATTAAAGTCATAAATTAAATATAAGGAGAATCTTTCTTGCTGTTACATTGAATAAAATAAATATAAATAGAATTAACTTACCTTGCAGCACTTTATGTATAAAAAATTGTCACACAATGGCCAATCATCACTTGTCAGCAAGATAGATTGTGATAAAAATCATGGTGATAAAAAAATCTTGATTAAATTCCCCTTTTAAAGAATTTGACCTAAGCCCCTCTCAGCCCAGTTGATGTCCCTAATAATTTCTAAAAACTTATTGAAACAATCCACTCCCTGCTGTTTGCTTCATTTTCTAAACTTATATACAGCAACAAATGAAATTTTAAATCTATTTTTCTATTGCAGATAGGGAGTGAATCTGTAACATGCTTCCAAGTGCCTTCTATGGTATTTGTGTGGCAATTCGTTACTGGATTTACAAAATGAAGGCTACGATTTAACGTCAAATGATCAAACCTTCTTGTCCTAAATTTTTAAATGCCTTCCACTTGTTGGAAAAATCATAGTTCCAGGCTCTATCCATTCCTGTAAAATGTTGACTAGAATCTCACATGATCTGTTGTGTACTGCTTCCCCTCTGATTTCGATTTGTCGACTTCTGCATAATACAGAATAACTTAATGACAAATTGCCCCCAATCTGCTACTGTATCAGAAGATAAATAGAAATAAGCTTTGGTCTGTTTTGTTCTGGTTCCCATGATCAAATGATAAGTGAGACGAAAAATCTCATTTAATTTTAGTTTGCTGCAACTGAACCACAAGCCAAGATGTATGATTTTAGTTGAACTACAAGCCATGATGTATAGTTTTAGTTGAACCACATATCTTGTTATTCCTGGAATTTCTGCTAATCTATGATTAACTATCTAAAATAGAATTTTTCTTCTCAAACTTCATCAGAACATTACAATTGCAGTAAGAAAATTCTAATTTAATCAGATGAGTTTTTCTTGCAAAATCTAAAAATAGTTTCCTATCCCTACATATTTCATAAACAAAATCAAGATTAAATACTCCCTTTTTCTCCCCAAATGTGGCCTTTTTGCTAGAAAATAAAACAGGAACTGTTTCTGACAGAACTTTCTTATACTGGGGATAAACACTGCAAATAGTCCCATGGTAAGAGGGAACAGGTTACAATATTTAAGGGTATATAAATAACAAGGTTTTTAAAATTTAAACTAACCTCTTTGTAAATTAATTAATAATAATGTAAGAATTGATAGTCAGCCTAATCTATAACTGGAATAATTTATCAATAAGTAAAAATGAATGTTAATGAATAACTAAATAATATTAATAAATAATATGGATAAAGGCACATTAATAATAAAAGAATATATTTCCTGATAATGACCAAATTAAGTCAACCTAAGCAATAATTGAATAATTTTTCAGAAATTAAGAAGAAATATTAGTAAGTAATATGAATAAGAAACAAGGTAATAATAAAAGAATTGAAATACAACCTAATAATGAAAGAGTATTCAACCTAATCAATAATTAAAAATAAACTTTAATAAATATTAAATAATTATTATTAATATAATTATTAATTTTAATATTAAATAAAAAATATTAATTTTAATATTAAATAAAGAATAAAAATTATTAATTTTAATATTAATAACTTAATTTAATTTTAATATTAAATAAATATATTAATAATATTAATAATAAATATTAAATAATTATGATTAATTAATTAATATTAAATAAATATTCATTATAAATATTAAGAAATAACAGGAAATAAGGCAGTGAATTCTTGTCCGGAAATATCTATGTCTGAACAGTTGAAAATCCAAGATGAAAGGAAGGGTGTCTGAGAGAGAATTCCATAGCCCCCCCCCCCCAAAAAACATTACTGCTCTGATTGGAAAATTCGCCATAAAACGAAAAACCCCGCGGAACCCCACCGGAAAACATGGGGAATCAGAGTACACAGAATCTGGCGCAAAATCGCCCGAAAAGGGCGCCAAAAAAACTGCCAAAAAAAAAGTCCGTATATCGAACTTCTGCCAAATGCTATGTAATTAAATTTAAAATGTTAAAACAAAACTGTATGAGATACAACAGGACAAGAGTAAATTATAACTTATTCTATAAATACATTTTCTGGCAACTCATAAGCATAGGTGTCACTACTGGTAATTTTTCTACCATTAGAAAAAGGATATTTGAATAGTCAGGAGATATCGGAAATACAGTTAAAATGCAAACAAATAATCTAACAAAATATAAAATTTGTGCAAACTTATTAAATTTTCAAAAACATGTTTTCAATGCTTTTAGTTCAATCGGAATTCTAGAAAAAGAACTAAGTAAAACACGTTTTTAAAATTTCTTCCAAATCTAGCAAAGATTTTATTTCACCGTTCTTTTGCGGTTGCGTCCTATTATACCACCCCTGGATTTTGTGCTATTTTTGTCGCCAAGTTGAGTCTTTTTTGTCGCCAAGTTGAGCGATAAGTTCACCAAGCTTGCAGCCCTTCTATTTTAATTCTTCAAAATTAAAGACCATTTTTAGTGACCGTTAGGTGTCTTCAACAAGTAATTTCCGTTAAGTACGTTGGTTTCGGCAACCCTACTAACTATGCACGAGTATTAAGGACCGTTACTATTTGATGCTTTGCTGTTATTCCGCTAGTACGTGCGATTGCCGGTTATTGTTTCCTGAACGAAAGCAAGGTTTATTTATTTATGTATTTTTTCAATTTTTTGTAAAAAAGGTGGTAATTATTGGATGGAGCTTTCGGAAAAAATAGTTAAAATTATGAAGATGCCGTTCGAAAGGAGGAAAAAATCCCCATGATGTAAGGAAAGGTACGTGGTTTGGCAAAAGCCGTTACAGTAATTTTAGAATGTGTTTGTCTTTTTAAGACACTAAATCATTCAGTATTTTGTTCATAAAGTTTTAAAAGTTAATAATTTTTCTCCTTCGAATATCGATTTATTCTTTTTAGAATGTTCTTAATTTTCTATTTTTCAACAGTTGAAAAGAAATTTCCGTTTTTGTCGTTCGGATATCCGTCTTTTTTTTTTTAGGATGCCATTAATTTTCTGCTTTTAGAAGCTAAATCTTTCATTAATTTGTTCTTATTTATTTTTTTAAACTCTTAATTTTCTACTTTTTAGCAGTTAAAAAAGAAATTTCGGTTTTTGTCGTTCCGATATCCGTTTTTTTTTTTCCTTAATTTTTTTTCTGCTTTTAGAAGCTGAATCTTTCATTAATTTGTTCTTGAACGTCTAAAAAATTGTTTTCCTCAATGGAACTTCGATTCCTTCTTTTCGGAATGTTCTTAAATCCGTACTTTTCAAAATTTTAAAAAGAATTTTTCGATTTTGATCTTTAGATCTCAATTTTTACTTATTAGAATGCTCTTCATTTCCGATTTTTAGAAGCCGAGATTTTGCTGAATTTGCTTTATTAACGTCTGTAAAATTTCTCTTTCGATTCCTTTTTTTTTCCGGAATGTTTTAAGTTTCCTATTTTTGAAAAGTTAATTTTTCATGGAATTGTTCGAAAAGTTAAAAAAGTACCTATTATTTTCAGAAGCTCGTTAATTTTCTTAAAGCTCTAATGTTTTCCATTTTGCTCCTTCGGACAAGACGCCATGTTTTTCCCAGTTGGCCTGAACTCAACTTTAAAAAACGCGCTTGGCGCCAGTTTGGCGCGACTTTAAAAAAATTTCGCCAAGGGGTGGGCTATAATAGGAATTTACCGCCTTTTGTTCAATACAAAAAGAACAAACTAGAAATACATCATAATGAAACACAATATACCGAAATTGCAATAGTATATAATGCACCACTTTTTAAATAAGATTTTATTTTTTAAGTAAAAATGTTGAGCCTTATATTGAGTAAAGGCACCCTACTTTCCAAACTTCCAAAGGAATATGTTAGAAAAGGAGATGTCTTTTCGTGGTATCTCCTAATTACGGTAAACGTAGACTTGAAGGTTCTGGGGGCAATTACGAGAAGCCCTGTAGTGCGTAGTACTCTCTCTCGAGGACATGGTATTTCCTCTAAATATTTCGCTTTCCCTGAAGTAATGTCTTTTCATGATGAACATTAACTAAATATTTTTAATTGGTCAATTAGATTTTTTTTAAGTGAAATATATACAATTAACATAAGACTTTGCTATTTTATGAATCACCGATGAAAGATAAAGGGAACCATAGAATCTACGTGAAGTAAATCTAAGAATTATCTTTTATGCTCCACAGAACTTTTGCTTTTGTAAAATTTTTAAAATCTCAAGATGTTGATATAACTATGAGTATTAGATTCGCTTCTATGCTTTTTCTAGAAATAGTAACTTTATTTTCAGTTGTCTCACACCTCATACAAACTCACAAATTCTATTTCCTTAGGAGCTTTTCTTTCTTTTTCTTGTCCTTACGCAACACCACTGATGGAACAGCTTCATCTATTTTCCGAAAGTTGTCAAATAATAAGCATTACTTGTTTTAACCACATGATAACACATTACATTCTCGTAATATAGTAGAATCTCTTCTAATTACCAGTGGTGAACGGGAGGGGTCTACGGGGCCGGTCCCCCCCCATAGCCATGGATTTTGCTTCCAATTGATGATCTATGTCGATTTGTTGATGATTGCTGTCGCAAAAAAAAGGAGAAAAGCGACTCACTCACTCATCACGCTATCTTAGGAAATATTGAACTTAGAGACTTGAAATTTGGTAGGCATGTTCCTTTAAAGGAGTGGAGATCCGCTACGAATGGATTTTGCGAAATTCGACCACCAAGAGGTGTTGCGAGGGGTAAGGGGAGTAAACGATAAATATATATTTCCGTTTTTGAACTATTAAATTTACAGACTTGAAATTTAGTATGTTCCATTCACGAAGTAGAAATCCACTACGAATTCGGTTTTTCAAAAAATTGGTCCACAAGGCGCATTGCGGGAGCTAAAACAAAGGGGCGTTGCGGAGGCTTAAGTGGCGTTCTAGATAAATATTTCTGTTTTTGTGTTAGACGAACAAACTTGAAATTTAATATATTCTCTTTATGGAGATCCGCTAAGAACGGTTTTTGTGAAAATCGACCTCTAAAGGGCGTTGCTGGGGCTTAAGGAGCATTACAGATAATTATTCCTGTTTTTAATCTATTGACTTGCAGGAATGAAATTTAGCAAATATGCTTCTTTCATGGAGTAGAATTACCCTACAAAAGAGATTTTGCGAAGTTCACCTCCGAGGGCCGTAGCAGGGACCTTCGGGGTGTTACGGATGAGTATTCGCGTTTTTCATTTATTAAACGTAGACTTGAAATTTGGTAAGCACATTCCTTTCACGAAGTAGAGGTCCGATACAAAAGGGATTGTGAAAATTGACCTCCAAGGGGCATTGCATTCGCTTAAGAGGCGTTATTGATAAACATTTTTTTTTGTTGAACAATTAGACGTACAGACTTGAAATTTTGTAGGCATGTTCATTTCTAGGAGTAAAGTTCTTAAAAAACGGATCACCCCCCCCCCTTCCATGGGAGGTTGCGAGTGGTTATGGGGAGTTATAAGGGGGGAAAACCTGTTTTTAATCGGTAAACCCACATCTTGAAATTTGTTAGGCATGTTTCTTTTGTTGAATAGAGATCTACTAAGAGAATGTACGGATATCGACTCCTATGTGTGAATCGGAGAGTTACTGGGGTGAATTGAAAAAAAAAACCTTCTTTCGAGCTACTAAACCTACAATAATGAAATTTGGTATGCATGTTTCTTTTGTTAAATTGTAACTCGATAAGGATGAATCTTTCGGAAATCGACAGTTAAAGTGGGCTACGCGTTTTATCGAGAGAAAAAAAAATTCCGCTTCTTAACCATTAGATTTAGACTTTAAATATGGCAATTATGTTTATTTTGGGAAGTAGACATCCACTAAAAATGTTTTTTGCGGAAATTCATTTAAAAGAGGAGGTTATGTGTGCGTAAAAGATAAGTATACTTAAATTTTAGAAATTATTATTCAAGGCGTGAAAGTTTTTAGAATGCTTTTCAATATAATCGAAAGCTTAATGCTAGGACTTGCATATCACTAATTTATATGCTTATATACAACATCTTACACTATTAAAATTCGAAGGTAAACAAACGTATCTATCTATCTATGTGCGTCTATCTTCTCACGAACCGCACCACGCAGAAAGTCGCGGAACGTACCAAAATATCGGGAATTTTCCGGGGAAGCTTATTGCCTATTTATATTACGATATTGTAATTAGTTGAAAAGATATTAATTAAAAATCTTAAAACGCCTAATTGTTTTACTCCTGCCGGTTGTTTACTTGGCAGAACTTCCGTTCCGTTTCGGCCGAGCGGTGATTCGACGTTTCCCACCATTTTAAAATTGCCATCCAATTTGTGGTGTTGAAACCAGACAAAAAATAATTACAGAATCCGAAAGATCATTTATTTCGCCACGATACGGTATAATTTTTTTTGTAAAATAACGATATTTTCTATTTTTTTTGAATTTTTTAAAATAGTGTTAAAACTGATGCGTTTTTATGAAAATTATTTCTAAATCTTTGGATATGAATTACTTTTCGTGTTATTAAATCGATATTCTACACTAATTAACTTCAAGCCTTTCTCTTTTAGATCCATTCATTTAAAAAATAAAATTCCCAAAACTTTTTTAAAAGAACTTTTTAAAAAACTTTTTTTTAAAGAATTTTTAAAAAGTAGTCCCAATTTTTACTTCACATTGAATAACTTCGTCATTTATGAAGGTAATCTCACAAAACCTTTTTTCCGTGTGTAAAGCAATATTATCCCTAACATATACGAAGATTAAAAAAATTTCTTCAAAATTACGGATTTTAAAAAACATTTTGTGGTTTTCGTAAGCTGCGGTTTTTCTGAGAAATAACTCAAACAGTAGTTTTTGTACATTTTTTTTCAAAGAAACGTTATTTTTGCAAATAGTTTGTGAAGTTTGAGAACATTAACGTAAAAATTATGCCCTAAAAATGAAGGTAATGATTTTTAAAATAATTAAAAATACGCGATTTTACATTTAGCCAAACATTGGCGTCGAAAATTAGCTTTGCGCCAAAGACTTTTGACCTGTTTCGCCGTCAACCGCATCTAACTCAAGGGTTACACTAAAGATTTCTGTCTTAATCAGGGGGAAATCAGTAACTTTGGCGAGTAAAAAAAAAAAAAAAATGCGAGTGAAAAAGTTATTTTTTCGTCAATTTTTCTTTATATTATTTTCAAAATTAAATAACTATATATGTCAGATTAAGATGATAAAATGCATTCAATGCATTTCTGAGATTCATTTAAAATATTTATCAGTATCGAAATTTTTGTTCTCTTTCATAAAACTTATAGTTTACTTTAAAATTATGCCTAATGTATATTTCTTTTTATGACATATAATTCCGTAATAAAAACAAACAAATTGCCCATTTCGAATTTTTTTTTTGGAAATAGTCAGTTAAATAGGCATAAATTCCTTAGAAAAAAAAAGCTATACTTTATACTTTATTATTAATTGCTTTTTATTAAAATATCAAAAATCAGTAAAATTTTTGCAATACATTTAAATGTAATCTTCAATCGTAATATTTCAAACGTTATGTGAATATCCTGTGGAATCCCTCCAATTAAAAATTAATTTCAATTTGAACATTTTATTCATTATTTTTGCCTATTTTCATTTTCCGCTACGGGTCTGTGTGGCTCAGTTGGATAGCGCGTCGCTTCCGCTAGGCCGCAGAGTGTCTAATTCTTTTATCTGGGATCGAATCTAGAGAATTCGATTTTGTTCATTTCTGCTTATTTTTCTCACAACCCCCCCCCCCCCCGTAAATTAATTCTCTCTTCTTCAATGATTGAATTCACTTGCTGCATCCCCACTGATCTGAAATTTACTTCATTTTCAGTGCTGCCAATATGTCAGCAAATGGTATGTCACAATTAATTGCTAAATGAGCATTTTTAATCAATTTTATTAGAAAATAATTATTAAGTTAGTTTTAAATAATTTAATTAACACAGAGTGGAATGAAAAACTATAAAATTAAAATTTAAAAAATTGAATGTTTTTATCAAATAGTATTATTTTCTTTTTGAATGTTTTAGTTACTTTTTTTATTATAAAGTTACGATTAATATAAACACAGTCCTCGCGCTTTACTCTGGAAACTTCTTCAAATATAATATTTAATTCTCTGGCTAATGGTTCCACATGCAATTTTTTTTTTTAAAAAAAAAGTAGTTTTAAATGTTAAAAAATAAAATAAATGGTTAAATAGTTACAATTAATAAAAATATGTATGACAGAATCACAATATTAAGTGACAAAATAGAAAGTGATTTTCCTTTCTATGATTGGTGTTGGACTATTTTGTTTGTTACTGTGTTTATTTAGTATACAATTAAGTTTAAATCTTGCAATAAAATAGTATAGTTAAAAAAAAAGTCACTTTTTCAGAAATTATGCCATCTCAGCTGGGATTCGAACTCATGAACTTTTGGAGTAGAAGTCCATTGCGCTACAGAGACTAACGAACGATTTTGCTTTCTATATATGCTGTTGGACTATAATTTTTGTTTAACATTTTAAAATTTAATTAATGAATTTACATTTTAAAAAGTTGTATTAACATCAAATGTCACCCACTAAAAATTGAAAAAAATAAAAGCAATGTTTATGCATTATATGCTCTATTATTAATTTCCAGCCTAATTTCTATGCCTTATAATGATACTTCAAGCATTCTCTAAAGTTAGAAAAATAATTTGCTTAGCATGATATAATTTTCTAATACATTTCTTCAATACATACCACATCTTATAAAAAATATTTCTTGAATATGAAACATTTTACACACATATGTAAAATAATAAACAAAACATAGTTAGCCATATATTATTTTAAAAAAAAAAATTATAAAACTGACTATCTTTATTATTTTTTTAAAAAAGGTAGTTTAAAAAAAGACACTTTCATATGAATTTCATTTGTCATTTTGTACGTTTTTTTGTCAATGCACATATGTATGCACTCTGTAAAAGCCCGTGCAACGCCGGGTCATGAAAGCTAGTTATAAAATAACCAGTGAAGCAAGCGGGTAATGGTTAGTAACCCTGTTTGTATAGTAGGGATAATTGAGGAAAAGAAATCGAAATTATCCCATGTCAGGGTAAAAATGCATAAAACCTATTTTTTTGTGAGTTGAGTTTGATGAAGCTAAATATAGTGTTTTAAAATAAAAGATTCATATACATTTTCTCAGAAAGACTTTAAAAAATATGAAACTGAAATGCAAACGTTCCATGGTCCATGGCGAATTGTACTATGCAGCTTCCCTTTAGATGAGAAAACACTTGGACGAAGACTGACTAAACCTCATATCTGCTGGTCAGCGAAAGGTATTTTATTTCCTTTCTACCACCTATTGGAAAACCAATAGAGGCATTCCTCTATCCACCACCTGGACACGCGCCCTGCAGTGGTTACAGGCTCCCCCTACAGGCTCCTGGACTGCTGGGGCATTTTCCTGGGACAGTTGTTTGGAGATCAAGATCTGGTTTGTAACATTCTTATGCGGAAAGGTCAAATGGACTTGGTATAGGCTTTCCTGCTACAAGGGGATTTGAAACAACAACAGTTACATTAAAATTTTTGAAGTGAAACTTCTTTGCGGACGGGAGTGAATGAGAATTTTACAAAGTTTTGCGTAACAGTGAAAAAGCGAAGGGAAGTAATGATTCCCTTTTCCCCCCGAAACGTCGCCATGGTGAGGAGATAGCGAGCGGGAGAAGGGTGTACACCACGTGACTTCGTCATATTCCTGAAAAAGTTGGACGATTGCTAAGGGGGAATTGTGCATCAAAAGCACTTGCTGCTATGGACGAAATGCGCTTAGGTATGGTGACATTAAGTGGGTACCCTTGCTACTCGCGTGGCGTATTTTCGTAATTTTTATGTAATAAAAACGTGCCGTTTTCAACGAATAAACGCACCCAAGATATTACCACTATATAGCGCTTCCCGTTATGGAGTGTCTGGGGCATTGTTTATATGTTCGCGCCAGAATCGCTACGGATACCGTCTTGTAAGCAAACACAGTGACTTCTGTTAGTGATGTATTATGTTTATATTATTAATTTTTATTTCCATTGAATCAAAATAAATTCTGGACAGATTGCCTAGAACAAATGCAAAAAGAGTTTCATGAAAGAGAAAAAAAGCAAAACTAGCAGCAATTCCTGGCGAAAGTCTATGTATCACCAAGTAGTTCTGTCGCAGCTTTTATCATCTGTATCCATAAAGTTTTAGTGCTGTACACATCACAGGCTGCTGCAATCATTAGATCCGATGATGAATAAAAGCTGATTATCTTAACTGGAGACTTTAATGTTAATTTTGCTTCAGAAGAAGCAAAGCCACTCATTGAATTCTTGAAACGGACACTGAATTTGACAATGAATACTGATTCAACAGAAGGAAAAACAATATACGGAATCACGATTGATGCAGTTTTCTCACATTTTCTTGATTGACTACAATCGAGGATTTTTATTTCCTACTTTAGTTACCACACACCTATTGTGTCTTTCTTGGAAAATGATAATGCAGAAAATTGAATAAAAATATTTTCATACATTAAATGAAGTTCGAATTTTATTTGATTAAAGTTCCCAGCAGTTTAATATAATTAGATCTATTCCTGCATTTACGACCAACTTCGCCAAAGAAGTTTCACTTCTATCGCGTGGCTTTCCACGTTCACGTTTGTTTTACAGGCACGTTTTGTTTTACAGGATAAATTGAGAAACTTGTAAAAAATGATCAAATGGACTTGGTGTAGGCCAGGGGTGGCGAACCTTTTCGAATCGATGTGCCAATTTTTCTACAGAAGTATTCAATGAGGTATAGTTGTGCCACCAAACAATTTTGACTTGTGATTATTGAGAAAATAATAAAAATAAACATAAACCACTCAAAATTCTGTATTTCCTACGAAAAAATACATTTTGCTTTGTAGAGTATTAAATGTTTTCGTTATACGTGTAATTCAAATTAAAGCAACATTAGTGTGACTTCTGCTGTTGCAGATTAGATGACAAATAAATTAGGATTTTAAGATGTTACTTTTAGCAGAATGTATGCTGAGTTGGAGTCATCTGCCAAACGCTTCCCAAGCAAGTCTTTAATGTTATTCTTCTCTAAAAATAATGACGCGCAGATATAGTTAGATGGAAAAATGGTTAAAGTAGCTTGTGAACCAGCTTCTTCAAACGAGTGGAATTGAATTTCATAATTCCAAAATTTCGTAACTCACATATTTACTTATATGGCGTGTTAATTTTTTATTTTAATTTTAATGAATTCCAACTTTTTTCTTGTTTCAATAAGTTTTTGAATCCATATTGAACTAGACTGGAAATCAATCAGTTGAATTTCAAATTTTTCAATTTGCTGCCAATCAAATTGGGACACGTTCAGTTTACCAAATGGAGTCACATTAGGGTACATAGTAAACCTGCACGTTTCTGGTAATTCTTTGAACTGAGAAATTCTAATTGAAAATTCCTTGATTGTGAGACGAATCAATTTCGGAAATATTTTGAAATAAAATGCAAACCGTTTCGTTCGGTGGCATGCCCAAAATATTGTGTCGCGTGCCATAGGTTCTCCATCCCTGGGGTAGGTTTTCCTGCTCGAAGAGGATTTGAAACAACAGATACATTAAAATTTTTTTACAAGATGAATTGAGAAAATTGTAAAAGAAATTAATGATGCTCAAGTGCGTCAAAATGTAGTAAACACTAAATTCAGCTGTACACTTCCTCTCTTAAAATTGCCAGTATTTACTCCAAATTATATGTATATATGAATTCAGTTTCATTTCATTACTTATTTTTAGTGAGAATACGATAGTCAGAAATCATAATGCTGTGCTATGTTGCAGAGAAAATTGTCATGGGGTGTCTCCATGAAAAATACAGCTTTTGTCACGTGATGGCGCTAGTGTGCGTTGTAAGGGAAAGGTGAACGCAAAATGATTGGAAATGAACAATCGACTCGCGTCGCGAGCCTTCATCCCATAGTTTATGCAACAAATACGTTCGTGTAGAATAAAAACGCGCAGAAGGGGCGATAAATCGTGGGAAAATTTAATACAATTTTGGAAAAATTGAAGATTGATGCCATCCCTAAGAAATCAGCAGAAATAATAACTAATATGATAGTTTTCATGTGTTGGGTTCTTAAACAATAATTTTCATAAAGATTGTACGTGTATCATATAAAGTGAATGCTTATTCGAAAAAGAAACATAAACATGTCATTATTCATGAACCCCGAAAAATGAGAAATATTAATATGAGTATAATATCTCCATATGTGTATCGTTTTTTTTTCCTTTTCTTTTTCGTACCTCAATCGTCGTGGTTGGTATGGCATTACGGATGTGACATCAATACAACTGTAGTAATGGTTTAACCCTAAATAACATAACTTTAATTGTTCAGAATATAAGATACAGTGGGTAAAAAAAGTATTTGCACAACTACATCTTTGTTTGCAATTCATAAAAAGAAGCATTAAGAAATAAAAAAATTGGTATTGCCAAATCAGAATAAGTTTAATCATCCAAAACAAACAGGAAAATTACAATAATATAAATAACAATGCTTTTTTGTAACAACATTAAAATATCTCGTGTCAAAAAAGTATTTGCACACCTACATGAATACAAAAGAAATAAAATATTTAAGCAAATTTCAAATAACTAATATTTAGTATGCATTCCTTTAGCATCTATTACTGCTTGTAATCTTGCTGGCATTGATTTAATTAAATTTTCTGTAACACAATAGGGTCAGTATTCGACAACTCTTCAATAAGGGATTGTTTAAGGGCAGAGATTTGCTTGAAATCTTCCTTTTTCTTATTTTTAAATCCACAGAATTCCACAAATTTTCCAAAGGATTTAAGTCTGGTGATTGTGGTGGAGTGGCAAGTTTTCTGGGTACATGATAAAGCAACCACATGCATGTTATACCGGCAGTGTGCTTGGGATCATTGTCTTGCGGAAAATAGTACGAATTACTGATACCCAATTTTATTGCACTTTGTGGCAAGTTATCTCGCAACACATGAATTTAGGTTCGAGCTGTCATATTCCCATCACTGAAACACAAATTACCAACTCCTTTGGTAGCCATGCACCCCCAAATCATATCAGAACCTCCTCCATGTTTAACTGTAGGTAACATATTTTTGGTATGAAAAGCAGTACAAGGTTTTCTCCAAACTAATTTCCTGACATATGATTTAAAGATATTGAAATTACTCTCGTCGGAGAATATGACATTTTTCCAGAAATCAATTGGCTTATTGATATATTCCTTAGCGAATTCAAGTCTCTTCAGTCTATTTCGTTCAGTCATGAGAGGTTTTTTCCTTGGAGATCTCCCATAAATTTGTGCATCATGCAGGACATTTCGAACACTTTGGGCACAGATTTGAGCTCCAGATGTTGAAGCGACATCATTGGCTAATGTAACTGCACTAACAAATGGATTTTTTTGATGCTTCTCTTATGATTTTTCGCTTAATTCGCAGTGAAAGTTTTTTTGTGCATCCAGAGCGCAAGTTATTTGATGTAGATCCTCTTTCTTTATGACGTTTTATAACATACCGAACAGTAGAGAAGCAAACATTTAATTTTTTACCTATTTCTCGATAACTTAGGTCATTTTCACGTAGAGAAACTATTTTTTCTCGCAACGAAATCGGCAATTCAGATTTCTTAAGTGCCATAACAATTTGAAATCGACAATCAACTGATAAACTTTCGACAATACCTCCTTTTATAGTAGTCTTACGTATGTTATTTACTGCGGGATGACTGTCAAATATAATTAGCAAAAAAATGCAAATTTGCTAAAGTTGAGTTGAGTGTGCAAATACTTCTTTGACATAAGATATTCTAATATTGTTGCAAAAAATGTTTTTTATTAATATTATTGTATTTTTTGTAATTAATTTAAATGAATAGGCTTATTTTATTTTTAAAATGCCAATTTTTGTATTTCTTAATGCATTTTCTTATTAATTGTAAACAAAAATGTATGTGTGCAAATACTTTTTGTACCCACTGTATTTCGTTTTTATCCATGGTTTTTTTGGTTGATTCCATTTCAGGTTCTTCGATACCTGACCGAGGTTCTAGGGTCATAATCTGAAAAACTTATGGGCATTATCTTAAAAAAAATTATAGTTTACTAATTGCGACTTTTAAATTCTTTTATTTCAATTGATGATGTGTTTGTTCTTGGAAACATTTTATCAGTACTTAAAAAAATATTTTGATACCAGAATAAATGAAATTATTCATTTAATTTTTTGAATACTTTTATATTTGTGGTTCCTTTGTGAGTGGAAAAAATGAATTTCAAATAAAGTGCTTATCGAATATCTAATTGTAGTTTTCGTGTAAATGTTTTCTTATATATACACTTTCATTTTCTGCATTTAAAAATTTGATAGTTAATTGATCGTTGTCACGAATGCAGAAAACTCATGCATCTCATAGACCTCTACTAATTCATGAAAAGAAGGAAGATTTTGCAACTTAAAAATTTCAATTTTAACTAGAACAAATCGAATTTATATATACCTATGAAATGAGGCATTTTAGTAACCATAAGGATGCAATACAAAGTAAGCGGCCGGTGCCGAGTGGTCTAGGCATCGGATCGTGGCTATCATATAATGAGTTCAATCCCAGTACCACTGAAGACCCGCCGTGTAGGGGCACGATGCACGTTAAATCTGTCGAGAGCTCAAACGTCCTCCCGTGGTGTGGTGTGGTAATTAGGAAAGAGGGGTGTCAGCTCAGGTGTCGTCCGCGTCACTTGACCATGGTTTAAAATTATGCGGACCGTCGCCTAAAGCCCTCGTGTTGCTAATCAGTGCGACGTTAATATTCTCTCTCTCTCTCTCACGCAATAGAAAGTAATGTTCATGAGCAAACGTCATTTAACACCACTTTTTTTGTTCAAAAAGTTTATTTAGATCTAACACAATGTAAGAAATTATCACTTACCATTTCTCGTTCAAAGATAAACTTAAAATACGTGTCGGTGTTGATGCGTGGAACCTAAAGAGTATTTGAACCGACTCTTATCCTTTTAATACACTTGTATCGCATTAAAGTGCAAATCGGCGCTAAGCGACTAAAAAATGTTAGTAGATATAATTTGTTTCAAAAATTTTTATTTCAAATATCTTTCAACTTTAATGTAAATTTCGTGAAAATATTTATGTGGTGTGCATTATATAAACTAATTATTTGCTCTGAGAAATAAAAAATGTGGTGTGCATTATAAATTAATTTTTTGCTCTGAGAAATAAAAAATGTGGTGTGCATTATAAATTAATTGTTTGCTGTGAGAAAGAAAAAAGTTCTGTAAAGACACAACTTGACCAGATCAATTCCAGAAAAATCCATACATTTTCAAGATGTATCAACAATAGTTAGGAAGATTAGTGTTGTGTGTTAGATACTACATCAAACAACTAAACTTTCCTGCTTCTTATAAATTCGGATAATGAACTTCTTACCCTGAGTAAAAATCATTAAGCTTTTATACATTTGTATCACGCTGAAAATTATCTGAAAAACGAGCTAATTTCTCAATATTTTGATGTTTGATTTATTTTCAACAAACTTTGTTCTCTTTCACACTTTTTTTTTTTACGAAACATTTTATTTAGATTTTTAGTGCTTTTTAACGTCATTTTTGTATAATATTCACTTTCAATATTTCTGCTAAGGTACTTTTTTAACAGCTTATCAAATTTCTTTCTCTATTTTGCTCTCTATTAGTGTGTCACCATTCCCACAGGAATTGTAATCTTTTTTGATGTAATATTTTTTAATGTTGACAAAGTGCGTAAGTCAACGGCTAAGAGACAAGTTTCCAAAACCTCCTTTGAAGCACATAAATCTAAAAAACTTAAGATACTTAAAGAAATTGAGCAATTTAAGCTTGCCGAGGGCAATATTTATGCTTCTGGGGCTTTTTGATGCATACTGATATGTTTAATTTTGTTTTTTGTTATTTTTTTATCTTTAACTTCATTTTTATCAAAATGAAAAATTTTTACTTCCGCGCAGGATTTTTCAAAAACTATGTATCATATCAATATGAAATTTCATGCACATGTTCAAAATAAGGTTCTTTAGAACTTATACAAAAAATTTCAAACATGCTTTAATAGCATTTTTTTTTTATTTGAGATTTAATTGAGTTTTTTCATAAAATTTTAAAATTTTCTTCATAATTGTATTTTAAAAATATTTTTTTCTCTAAATGTTTTAAAAGTTAGTATAAGTTCAAATGGAAACATATTTATACCAAATAAAATTAATTTTGCAAATTTTAATCAATTTTGTACTTCAGAATCCTGTGCGGTGTAAAATACTAATTTTCATATTTTTGAAAAATTGCTAAATTTTTATTTCTTTATAACTTTTTAATTTTTACTTCAAATTTTCTGAAATTATGAGAAAGAATGTACATACATGGGATACTCATGTGGTAAAAATTTCAAATTATTGTTTTGTTATATTTCTAAGCTACATTGTTTTAAAATAGGGTGTTTTTTTCAGTTCAGGAATAATTTTAAATCCAGAGACCCCTTAACTTGCTAGAAAAAGTCTACGTTCACGTACTATTTTTTACATAAACAACGAAAAAAATTTTTTTTTAAAACTATTTTGAAAACAATTTTAAAACTATATTTTGTTTAGTTCATTTTAAGTATTCAGAATAAAAAAAAAGTAAATTTGGTTTGTTTTTATAAATTTTTAAAAAAAGACAGATTTTAAGCGATACTAACAAAAAGCAAGTAGAAAAATTCTGCGCGCTTAATAGCAACTATAAAAAATTATTTAAAAAGGAGATAAAATGAGCTATTCAGTGGCAGGTTGGATAACCTCGTCTTTTGAGAACCTCCTGAAGTCGTTTTGGCATTGAATGTCAAATTTTGTGGTTTCTTCAGCGCTTATCTTCTCCCAATAGTCCTTAAGAACACTCTTCAGCATATCCTTGCTAGATATATTGTGTTGACGGATCCTACGCTTCAGCAAATCTCATAGGTGTTCTACAGGATTCAGATCAGATAACTGCGGGGGCATGTGCAGTTGATTAAGGACGTTATACGTGAACCAAAGCTTCACAATCTATGTGGTGTGCTTAGGATCATTTTGGTGCTGGAGATGAAATGATGAACCAAAGCCGAGTTTGGTGGCACTTTCCTTTAAGTTGTTTCTTAGGACATCAAGGTAATCATATTTATTCATATTTAAATGAATATACTCCAACTCTTGCCGACACCATTGCTCGCTATGCACCTCCACACCATGACCCCACCTACGCCGTGCTTTACCGTTGGTACAAAATCCTCTTTTGAAGGCGCCGTGCAAGGTTTTCTCCATATCAATTTACGACTTTTTATGCCGAAGATGCCATATTTGCTCTCATCAGAGAATATCATAGTCCTCTGAAGGCTTATGCATATGCTCTTTTGCAAAAGCTATCCGCTTATGCCGGCTGGTTATTGGAATATAAGGATTTCTGCGAACTACTCGACTACGGTATCCGGCCCTTTTCAAGATTTTTCTTGCAGTATTCGCCCAAATGTTTTTGTTAAACTTTTCGTAAATGCCTGTTGCTATTTGAGTTGCACTCAAATGTGGTTTTTTTCCCCACATCACTGATATTATACTTCGTTTTTCTCTAATTGTGCCTTTAGATCAGGGGTAACCAACCTTTTTGGGAAGAGTGCCACTATTTGATAAAAAATAATTCTGCGTGCCACTTCCGACTTTTCCATTAAACAAATATCTAAAAAATTAGAAAAAAATGTTAATTATAAGCTTATTATGGTATTTCTACGCAAATAGCCTTTTTTTTTTAAATGCAAGTCTATGTGGTCAAAATTTAAAAATAATATAATAAAGACGAAAGAACAAACTTAGATTTTACTGTTAGTAAATTTTTGAAGTTAAACTTCTATGCTCACGGAGTGAATGGAAAATTTGCCCAGTTTTGCGTAACAGGGAGAAAACGAACGGAAGCATGGAGGTTTCTATTGTAATCCTTTCTGTTGTCTGTGTTATATGCCCCCGTGTTATACATTGCTTGGTGCAAAGGATTTATAAATGTTAAAAAATAATGATATAGCAAACCGTGTAAAAGAACCGGACTCGTATTTCAAAAATGGAAGAATAATTTACTTTAACAACCCCCATAGAGTCCCTCTCAGTTGATTTCCACAAAACAAAAATATTTACCGAGTGTTTTATATATAAATCTGGTTCTTAACGAATCTCTCTAATTCCTTTTTTAACACAAACCCATATTCTAAGTCTGAGAGCCGAATAGATCAAAAATGAATTTTTTTAAAATTATAAGCTCTCGTAGCCAGAGACGTCTGAAAGACAAAGGACAACTGGGGGGGGGGGACTTTTAATATTTATTTCAGAACTTATAGAATCTTAATACTCAAACCGTTAGGTTGAAATACAACTTTATTATTTGCATGAAGTGGACATCGTCATCTCGACGTAGCAACAACACAAGCAATGATATAACAATTACAATATACAGTTAACAAGAAATATAATATATAGTTATAGTTATAATGATATCATGGCGTAGCTAGCTCTGAGGGGGCCATGTATCAAAATTCCTCCTTGGCCATTTTTCAGATATGGGGGCTCTGTAGTTATACATGTTGGGGGATCTGTATCATTGGTACTGTGGTAGTTACGCCACTGAATGACATCCTCCCCCTTTAAATCATACAACACAGTCATTTTAATAAGACGGTGGCTTACCTACGCGGTTACTTCTTTGGGCGTTACAATCTGACCCATTACAGTTCTGCATATTCTTAGGATTTAAGAATCGGAATCAGAATGGAGAGTACTTATATCATTAGGATCAGTTTCTTTCCATTGAAGGGTTTGTTTGATTTTCTGATGTTTTTTATTTTATCGTAAGATTTTATCAGACCGAGAGAGGTTTTTAACAAAATATGATTAAGGAACCAATTTGTGCTTTGAGACTACTATATCACGTTACCAAGTCTTGTTTTTAAAATGAAATATTCTCTTCTTGTTTAAGCTGAGGTAGTGTATGGACAGTTTTATCGTAATATAACTTTGGAATATTTTACCTTTTAATTACCTCTTTTTGAATGTTTTTAAATAATTCAGCATTTAATAATTTGCTTGAGATTGGTAATTTTGCTTCTAATTTACGATTTAACACCATGGGAGCCGGAGATCCATCAAGACCTGATACTAGGGTATTTCTGTACTCTATTAATCCTACAAAATATTCTCTCCTATTTTCCTTTGTCTTTCTCATAATGTTTATCGCAGTTTCTGCTCTTTCAATCATTGCATTATTTGGAGAGTATAGTGAGGACCAATAAATGCATAATTAAAATCCTAATTTTTGGCTTAATTCTTATAAATATAACTATTAAATGGTATATTATTAGAAATTACAATATTTGGAACACCAAGATGCTCACAAATGTGATAATACAAATTTTTGCTCTGAAGTTGTCATATAATTCCCCTGGGATGACTTTTGAATCGAATGTTTTATTGTGTCTAATTTGATATCGCTACGCTACTCGTTTTTCGCGTGATTTTGAAATGGTGCCAAATAAATTTTTTGCGGACTATCTAATGTTTTCATATTGGGATATTATTTCTCTAAATTGGCAAAATACTGCAAATTTTGGTTGCAAAAGTCCGTAGCGGAGTGACATTAACTTAGTTCTGTCTTACCTTTCCAGTCCTCATGCAAAATTCTAGTCACTTGATAAATTGTATAGGGATTAACCAAGGTATTAATTAATTGGGGATTAATCAATTATAAATCAAGGTAGTGGATTTTCTTTAGGTTGCTAACTAAGAAAAATTAACAATGGAAACTGTATTGAATAAGATACAACTTGAATTTTCTTTTCTGTGTCTCACGATTGATAAAATCCTCAGGGGATATTGTGGGTATCCTAATCAAAAATTAGCTAGGATTAATAAACGATTTAATAAACGAAAAATAAAAAAATGTTAGCAAGTAGCATTATAAAAAGAATTTTGGATGCAACAAAAAATTAAGTGAATATAAATACAGTAATACCCCAATCTTATGCGATAGGCGGGACTAAGTGTCGCGTAAGCCGGGGTATCATTTCGCAAATAAATGCATATAAATTATTTTTAGTTTGGGCCGGAGACGAAAGAAAATAATAATAATATATATATATATATAAAAGTGTAATGAAATCTCAGAAGCTCAAATACAAAATCTCGAACCGAAGCTATTTTGAACTGGAAGGTTTCAAAAAACCTAACAAATAGTGTTACCACTGAAAGATTTGTTTTTCTCCTGCAAAATTTCATCGTAGAATGCTAATAATTTTTCATTCCTTGTTTTGTTGAAAAATTATGCTATTCGTTGGGGTGTGTATTTTCTAAAATCTGTAACCAGTTTTTAATTAAATTTCGGCCTTCTGTCAAATTTTTATCCGTTATTCGATCATCTGGTTGTACTAGGTATAAAGGCTCAAGTCCTTCAATGTCTTAGTCTTGCATTTCTATGACCCTATTGATATGAATTTTGTATAAAATTGTGTAAATAATTTGTATTTGGATGTGTAATGCCTTTATATTACTCTATGTTATATTTATTTTATGTTAAAATTGTAATATATTCATAAGCAACGCCGTCGCTTACGTTATAATGGCGATTCAATGGGAACTTGGCGAAATATTGTCAAGTTAGCATCATTTTTGGCGACTTGATAACCATTTTTGGTGAGTTCGGGACTCTCTGGATTCTTCTAGAAACTTGTGGAGAAATCCACTAATTTCAAGACCTATGACGAAAGCGGATCTTTCCCGAAAGTTCCGCGGCATATAACACAGATATACTCGCCGAAATGAGTCAGTATGGTTTTGACTAGCGATTAGTTATAATGGTTTTGACCAGCGATTTGTCAGTATTGCTTTGACTAGCGATTAGTAGTCTTGCCTTGACCGTGAAGATCGAATAGCGATTAGCACGGCTGGTGAGTAGGCCGAGTGGTGCTTCTGAATAATCTAGCTTACTTGTATTTTAGACACTGATATTGTGTCTGAGCGCTGTGGAAGATGTGAAGTCCTGCTATTTATTCTGAGAATTTTTCTGCTGAATCTGTATTTCAAGAATTGATTTTCGACAATAAATTCTCATCGCTCTTAAAGAACTGTCTTGTACTTTGTAACTGATTTGCATAAAATCCTTGAACCCCGGCTGACTGGTTCATAAAATTATGTACACAAGCAGCTTACTTTTACCATTATAGAATTATTAATTTACCTTAATAAATCAAATATCCCACTGCAATATTTTACATGCATTTAATAATTACACAGTAGTCATTAAACTGTCATACATTTATTAAATATTTTTTCTAAAATAAATCAGTTTTAATAAATAAGAATAAAAAAATACTTCAACATTAATTAAATGACACCATTTACCAGATACCATTTACCAGAAATATAAATATTTATTTAGATTAAATAATAATTCTATTATTGTTGATTCATCGCAAAATTTATCTTTGTTATAAAACTTTTTCTTTGTCAATATAAGTTTTAATCTAGTACATTAAAAAAAAGAGCAAGAAAATGAAATTTAAATTTTAACAATAAATTTTATTCCTAACAATAAATATAATATTTATTTGCAGTAACTCAACTAATGTTTAAAACAATTCTAAAAAATTACATTTGCATTACTAAAATATTACAAATTGAATTAGTGCTCACACAAATTCTTTTCTAATTCTTATGAAAGTTTTTTTTTTCGAAGTTAGGTTACACAAAATTGAACTTTTAAAAAAAAATTCCTAACTCCATTCGTTTTGGTTTACAATAAAAAACAAAAGAACTTTTTCCGATTTGACTTTGCTGCTTTCCATAATAATTAATTTTAATCGACTCAAAATAAAAAAAAATTACAGGAAAGTGAAACAAATCCATGTATAACTTATATATATACTAGCTGGTATACTCGTTCTTTGTGCACGGGTGAATTGAAAAATTATGCAATGCAGATTGAAAGATAAAGAAATTTTTGTACACAAATTGTTAGTTGTAAGCAAATTGCAAATTTAAAAAAAAAGCTTTTTGCCTGAACAAAAAACCATATTTGTTAAATTTTAAGTCTGCAGTCCTAACAACCGATAAAAAGCATTTAAAAAAAATTATAACGCCTTTTAACTATCTTATGGGTCGTTTTTTGAAAACACCTTCCTAAGCTGATCTCTGCTCAGCAAAAGTAACACATTTACAAATTTTGTGTAATAAACTCTTAAAATAGTGTAAATAGTTTATATCTGGATGGGAAAACGATAATATTACTTTCTGTGGTATTTATCTTATGTTAAAATTTTAATATATTCATAAGCAACGCCGTTCCGTACATTATAATGTCGTTATAATGGAAACACAGAGAAATGTTTGCGATAGAGTCAAGTTGGTATCATTTTAAGCGACTATGTTGGCAACTGGGTGATTGATTGAATGGTACAGAGGTTGATATGCTGTAGCGCTGCCTGGTGGGGAGCAGCAACAAAAAAGATAGCACAAAAACCTTCTCCACAAATAGTTACTTCATTAACCTCACTAAATGATTTGTTTTAGATCTCTCATACTTACGGTCTACACAAAAATTAGAATCCTCTTGGATATTTTTTAAATACCCCCCCCCCTCCACTTTTTAATAGAATGACAAACGATTTGATCAACAGTCACTATAGATGAATGCTCAAAACTCAAAATAAGAGTAATAATCAGTGAACCCAATCAGTGAATAAACAAATAAAGACAAAGAACAAAATTTCTTAAAAATCTATAAAAATTTGCGATTTAACACAGTATCAACGAAAATTGCATAAATAGTTGGTTTGATACAGTTTCTCTTTAAGGAATTTCTTGCTCGACTGCAAGAAGTATTATCTATTCTTCCTTCCTTTTTGTTCAATTTTTAAACTATAAAAACAATTTTTACTACAAATAGAGTATCTATTATAAATATAATTTTGCCATTCATTGAATCAGACAATCTTAAGTGTTTTATATGGAAAAAAAAACAATCAGTCAAATCTTGGTGGAAAAAAGCGCCACTTTGGCTGCGGTGACTCTAATACTTAAGTATCAGGAAAAGCAGTAACCTTTTTTCTTTTTCATTGGAAGGAAATGTTGGTACTTACGTTTTATCGCACCAATGCCTACATTCAAAATACTGCCAAGTTAGCAACCTAGATTTCGAATGTTTTGTACGGGCTAAATTGTGACAACCATGTGCTTCGTTTCATGTAATATCGCCAACAGGTTGCGTTAATATTTAAGAACCGAAATATCATAGGAAGATTTTTTAGTTCTTACGTATTATTTCAACAATTGCCAACTCTATTAACAACTCGCCAAGTTGGCAACAGCGATTTTCTATGTGTTGTCTGCTCTGAATTGGCAACCATGTTCTTCGTTTCATATAAGCCCAACAATAGGTTGAGATAATAAATAAGTACCGAATTTTTTGACCTAATGGTCATGCTATGCAGTTGGAAGTAAGCAAGAAGTACAGTTGAAATGTACTGATACTCATGTGATGACTTAGTTCTATGCTATACTTATCAGTGACGTAATGTATACTCCCGCATCATGGGGAGGGGGGAAGGGTTCTAGGGGCCCAAAGTCTGACTGATACCAAGTTGCAATCTTTTGTAAGATCTGATTTGGGGCCCAAAACCTAACTTTGCAGGAGGGCCCGAATGTTCTCCGTTACGCCACTCATACTTATTAATGGACTGGCAGCCTTCTGTGTTGTGATATCAACATTAGATGAATTGTAGCCCAATTGCAACCACAGATTGATAGTACCACAAGTATTCAGTTTAGCAAAAACTACAAACCTGAAGTACTTACAACTGATAATTACCAAAATATGTACAGATTTTTAGCAAAGTCAGTTCTTTAAAGTGAACATAAAGTTAATAAACAACATGGAGGAAGCAAATATTTTTTAGATACAGCTTAGAGGTTTAAAAAGAGTACTCTCAGGCCTTCGTGATGCTAACAGCAAAGCTATGACAAATCATGAATATCAAATGAAATAGGATATTCGATGGAAGGAAAATATCTCTAAAGTAGCCAGTACAGTAATAACGATAGAACTTGAAAGACGCGTAATTGTTCTATTGTAGTATTATAAACCACAAAAATATATAAGAAATAATCATACACAAAAATAAATCAGATACTAAATTTAATGAGCATGAAAATAAAAAACGGCCTTGCTGAAAAAAGATTTCATAATTATCTAAAATCATAGAGCTGTTATTAAACACAAAATATACTGATTTAAAGAAAATGTATCCCGAGCATACAAAACATTGAGCAATTTTTGCTATCGCACGAAAAAGGCAACAAAAAAAAAACTTGAATAAAAAACCAGCGACGACGTTGAGTTTCACCATTATTTAGTCTTCTTGAGAAATGAAAATTGGAAAAGTGTCTATGATCATCATCTTTAGAATAATATTCATCACTTTTTATCATGACGATGTGCATTTGTCTTGGGAAACGTCCACAATCCAGGATCAAAACTGGAAAATGCTCGTTTCACTACGTCACTGGCATTTTTGTTCACTGGCGAAGAACTAATCTCAATCTCTTCTTCTTGATTGTGACTTATATTACTCAATGTGAATACAGAAATCTCAGCGTTAGATTTTGATTAGCAAACTTTTGATCCTATTTTTATTTCCGATTTTCGTCATTCGGTATCAATAGTAGGTGCATCTTGAGTGACTTCCAAATTCAACGGAGACTCGGATACGAATAAATGTTGAGAAGTCGAAGGAACCGATTCATTTCATTTTATAACAATGTACCAATGCCAATATTAATTGATCTCACATGTGAAATACTTTTCCAATTTAAAGTACGATATAGAAACGTGAAGCGAGATTGCTCTGCATGCAATACTTTAATCAACTTTCTAATGATGGGAAGTTCCGAGTCGGGGAATCCCATCGTGGGAATCCTCGTCTATGACCGGGGATTCCCCACGATAGCAGCTTAACTCCAGGTATTGTTGCCAGACTAAAGATGCACGATGAGCGGAAACGACAAAGTTGAGAATTTAGGGGAAAAAATTGAAAACAATATTTTCACGAATTATATTTATTCATATGCTTTGTGCGCCGATAAATAGAACATCTTTTTCTTAAAAAAAAAAGTTCGATATATAAATTTTTCGATACCTTTGGCGAAAAAGACGGCTCAGCGTGAGGCCCTATGCAACGTGAGGCCGTGGGTGGTGGCCCTCTGGATAAAATACGCTCAATTAAGAAAAACGGTTGCATGTCGCAATGTAATATAAGCAATTCCGTGTTGCCGAAGCCGAAAAGCCGAATTCTGAAAAAATTCTTATTATGATGATTTATTCGAAAAACATTAGTAATTCCACCTCAAAAAGTATAATTAACTAACAAATGAAACCATAAATAAATATTTTTATAATAATATATGCAACAATCTTCCGAAAAACTGCTCGAAACGTTAATTTTTTTTATCGAATGAGGGATATATGACGTCATATCTTAAAATAATCTCTTAAAAATTGAATTTTAAAAAATCTAAATCGAATTTCGAAAAAAAAACTCTTTATAGTTAAAAGCATTATGGCCTATAGTATTTATGTGGCAAGTTTTATACTTCTGGGTTGCTTAGTTTGGCCGTAACAGGTGAAACACACAAACTCTTTCTTTTATAAGTATAGGGAGAGTATCGTAAAAATAAAAATAAAAAGTTTCTTGTATTGTGTGAAAATTAATACTCCAAACTATTAATACTGCCAAATCTCATTTATTTCACAAATTAACATGCCAACTAGAGTCCAAGACTCACCTAGTTAGAAACAATTTCTTCATGGAATACTGTTAATTAAACAAAACAAAACGAGCACTTCCTTGTTGCCACAGCGTACAAAATAATATACTTTTTCAATATCGTTCAGTTCACGGTGACAAAAAATTAAACAATGATAAATAAATTCACGTAAACAAAATAATAAATTTGCTTTTAACATAATAAACTGAAATTTATAAAGTGGATTTCACATCCTTCCACCTTGAGATGTGGAAGTCCCACAGCTCAACAACTATATTAGAGATCCAGACTTTCGGGAATTTTAACAGTCCGTCCTAGTCTTGTCTTTTTTTTGAACAACTGCGATGGAGTTGTCATCAGAACACTTAGGAATAGCATTCTTCATAGAGGCGATTTTTGAAGATAATGTATTTTTGTCAGGTGGAAAAGACGCATCATTAAAAGAGATCTCTAAAGGGAAGACGCGCTGAATTGGACGCAGAACTTCTCCGCGAGATGTCCTAAGTTTAATGAGTCAACACACACCGTCTTTCCCTGGCAGAATTTCTGTCACTTTCCCCAGTGGCCAGTCGATTCGATTGGCGTTGTCATTTTTTACGAGAACAATGTCCCCGGGAGTTATCATCGAAGTTCTAGTCTTTTCCGGCCTCCTTATCAAAGATCCAAGATATTCGGACTTGAACCTCTTTCGAATGTCCTTCTGAAAAGATAACCTGTATTTGACACGATGTTTGAGGCTTTTATGATCTGCCGCATCACAGTCTGGAACACCAGAGTTTTTGATATCCTGAAGAAACATCGCAGGGGTAAGTGGAACAAATTCTGAGTCACATTCGTCGATGTAAGTCAAAGGGCGTGAGTTGATTATAGATTCACAATCACAAATAACTGTTGTCAACTCCTCGAATGCCAAACTTGCTCTTCCAAGTATTCTTCTCAAAAGACTTTTAAGAATACCAATTAGTCTCTCCCACCATCCACTCCACCATGGTGAAGAAGGGGGATTAAATTTCCACTTAATTGGACGAAGAGCATTGTCGCTACAAATGCTGCCCCAATCTAAACTTCTAAGCAAATTGGAAGCTCCGACAAAATTAGTGCCGTTATCACAGTACATGGTTTCACATCAGCCTCTCCGAGCTTTAAATCGCCATAGAGCTAGCAAAAAGATTTCGGTCGATAGCGATGAAACAAGCTCTAAGTGGACAGCTCTATATACGGCGCATGTAAAAATGCATACCCACGTCTTCTTTCCATCTTTTAAAAATAAAGATCCTGCCAGGTCAATTCCACAGATCTCGAACACGTTTGCCTGCCGTATTCGATCTTCAGGCAAAGGAGCAGATACAACATCACAACATTTAGAAGAAAATCTTTTGCAAACGACACATTTTGAGATAACAGAACACACTGTTTTTCTTCCACTCAAAATCCAAAAATGTTCTCTCAAGATATTAAGCAAAATTTGAGTCCCAGCATGATTATTTTTGATCTGGTGAGAAAATATTAGTCTTTCGACAACTTTATGATTGGACGGGAGAACAGCTGGTTCCCTAAAATCTTCTGTATCCTGACGGAAAATTATTTTCGTCTTGAGCCGTATTATTTCATCGGCATCCTTATACGCACTCAAAGTTTTTAGTTTTGCATCATGCTCGTTCATAAAAGATTCCGACTGGACCAATTTTATCACTTGTTTCTCTGCTGCCCTGTATTCTTCAGCATCCAAACTTCCCTTTTTCCTTAGCTGAACATTGCATCTGCAGCTCTTTACAAATCTCAAAATCCATCCCACTAACTTCACAATGCTTTCATATTTTGAAAAGCGCTGATAAAACCAGCCTGCAGAGGAATCTTGATTTACAGACACCAAAGCTAATATTGAGCTTTTCCTTTTCTCTTTTAGTGTGGTGTATCTCATCTTCATCAAGCTCATATTCATTGCATGGTCCTTCGTCTTCAAATAAATTAAGCCATTTTGGCCCCTCCCACCATCTAGTTTTCACTAAAATACTTGCTTTGCATCCTCGGGAGGGTAAATCAGCTGGATTTTCAAATCCAGAAATATGACGCCAAGAAAAAGCTTGGCTAATATTCCGTATTTCTTGGACTCTGTTATTCACGAAAATAGACCAATTTTGATCTTTAATGATCCAGGTAAGAACGGTAGTGGAATCACTCCAATAAAAACATCTAATATCCGTCCATCCAAGAGCACCCAACACAGATTTCGTTAATCTTGCTCCCACCAATGCAGCAAGAAGCTCTAATCTTGGAATTGTAGCAACTTTCAGAGGAGATATTCGTGATCTCGAGGCTAAAAAATGCACCTTTCCACATTCTCCATCTTGTACAAGATATGTAACGGCGGCATATGCATCTTTACTTGCGTCACAAAAGGTATGAATGGAGAAGTTTTTCATATTTTCTGAATTAACGTTGATCCAGCGAGGAACGGTAACATTTTCCAATACTTTTAGTTCCCTAAACCATTGTAAAAATTCTTGTCGAAGGGATCCAGTGATTTCTTCGTCCCATTCCAACGATAATTTCCAGGTTTTTTGTAGCATAATTTTGGGACATAGCATTACAGGAGATACAAATCCAAATGGATCAAACACTTTGTGAGTAACCGATAATATTGTACGTTTAGTAATGTTGTCGACATTTACTTCTTTCAACCAGCTGATATTTAGCAAAAAACAGTCTTCAATTTTATTCCATTGAAGGCTTAACACATCTGTTTTGAAGGATCTTCCATCCTCTGTTAGTGAAGATTCCCAATCCCGCAGAATGAAACCACCTTTTTTTAATAATTCATTAGAAACACTTATCACTCGTTGCAAATCTAATTCATTGTGGGGGCTGGTTACAAGATTGTCCACATAAAAACTCTTCAAAAGACAACTAGTTACAAAAGGATCAACGTCAGTATTTTGTTCAAGATGATACTTCAATACAGCTTCTAGTAGAAAAGGACTGCTGCGAAACTACTCTGGTATGCCGAAAAAACCTGTAGTCTTTGCAAGCCTTATTTGTCCACCATAGAAATCTCAAGAAGTCTCTGTCTTCTCTACAGGGGCTAATTTGCAAAAAGGTTTTCTTTATGTCTGCGATTAAACCAATCTTCTTTTCTCGAAAACGCAGCAAAATATCAGGAATGAGCTCAATCAAGTTTGGACCACTATGTAAGGAGTCATTTAGTGACGGATGTCCTTTGATTCGAGCAGATGCATCAAAAACCAAGCGAATAGGAGTTGTCTTACTAACTCTGATAACAGGTCTGTGAGGTAGATAATTAGCAGGCAAATCTTTATCTTCAATTGGTACTTCTTCGATAATTCCTTCACGCAGCCATTCGGAAAATATCCCCTCATAACTATCGTACAAATTTTCCTGAAATAACTTCTTGGTTGTGGTGTCTAACCTTCTTTTAGCTTGCTCAAAATTATCAGGTAAAGGCACACAGAGTTATCTAACCAAGGCAAATGAACTTCATAGCGATTATCTTCATTGTACCTAACAGTTTGAAGAAAAGTTTCAGTAGTCAAATCCTCTTGCTCTTTTTTAAACAGCTTTTCAATAGGATCCTTGATTCCAATAGAATCCAGTTTCCAGAAGTCCGAAATGTCAAACTCTTTAGCGAAAAGTGATGTCACTAACATGGCATTGCTTGTAATAACTTTAGTATCAGGAACTTTCCCTAACAAAGTCCACCCAAGCAAAGTCTCAATGGCTACTAATCCGCATGGTAAGACCCTACGCTGACCGATTAAAATCTTTCCAAAAAGATCAGCTCCTATAAGTACTTGTACAGGTTGTGTGTGTGGCTTTTCTCCAACATCACTTAATGTTATATCCCTTTCTTGAAGCTCTTTTAAACAAGGCCCGAAGCTCACAGGTGATACATTATTACAAATAGCTACCTGATCCAAAGCTTCAAAGTTGAATGCAAAAAATTGTTCTTAATATTTTTCAACCTAATTCTGTAACATGTATGTACAAATTCTTTCGATTTAATCCCACCAAACAGTGAATGTACCAGAGTTTCTTTCTTTACAGGAGCGTATCCCATTTCTTCGGCAAGACTCTTTACAATATCAGACTTTTGCGAGCCAGTGCCAATAACAATTCGAACGATTTTTTCTTTTTTTATCTGATATTAGCTTGCACTTTAGAGTCTGTAAAAACACTTTAGAACCCACACTCAGGTTGGAAATGTTGACCTCGTTGAAAACTTCAACTTCTTCCATCTTCTTGAAATCATTTTTTCTTGACTCGTTTGTTTCGCCCATCAAGCGATGCGCGTTAAATCTGTCGAGAGCTCAAACATCCTCCCGTTGGTGTGGTGTGGTAGTTAGGAGAGGGGTGCCAGCTCAGGTGTCGTCCGCGTCACTTGACCATGGTTCAAAATTACGCGGACCGTCGCCAAAAGCCCTAGTGTTGCTAATCAGTGCGACGTTAATATTCTTACTCTCACTCTCACTTCGCACATCAAGGGAACATGTTTCTTTCCGCAAATAACACATCTAAAAAATGAACGAAATTTTAGGACGGGGTGACCGAGAGCCAGACAGGCAAAACAACAATTCCCCCCCCCCTCAAAATCCTTCGTTTTTCATCTAAACTCATTTTTTGTGCAGAAAAACAGTCTGCCCTGGGATGAGTTTTCTCGCAAAACACACATGACTTTTTGGTTTTATGAGTATGTGGTTGGTAAAAAGACTGGAGGCGGTGGGTGTTTTATTTTGTTTTACTCTTGGTTAAAATTTCTTATTTCTAAACCCAATATTGTCTTTCTTTTTGTTTAAACCGAAACCTCTTGCATCGCCAAACAAATCCTTTCCTCTGATTCTACTTCAGATTTTAAGAATTTTAGTAAGCTACTAAGCCTTTCTTGTGGTTCTCCACTATGATTGAAATCAGGACCTCTTTGTCTTTGCCATGCTCTTAGTATATCTTCCGGTAAGCATGACTCAACCAAAGGATGAAGTAGAGCAGCGCTTTTATCCGTTGTTACGCCAAGTGTCTCTAATGCCCTAATCTGAGACTCCAAATGGTCATACAGCATACATAAATTAACAGTCGAACTTTGCGAAGCGTTTTATAAAACCAATTTTAAAAGCTCGCGGACATAGAATTCTATAAGTAAATCAGTTCGACCAAAACGTGATTTTAAAGATTCAACAGCTTTGTCGTAGTTGGCGCCGGTGGGTGGAAAACTTTCCACTACCTCCCGAGCGCGTGAGCCGCTAACGGTTGCTCGCACTAAATACTGAAATTTATTTTCTGGTGCTATATCAACATCATTATGAACATATTTGAACTTGCTCCAAAAAGGCAACCAGTCCTTTAAATCTCCCGAAAAATGGCGTAATTCTAACTTAGGTAAGTGAAATTTCTTTTTTACACTACCTGACTCTGGAGTTTGATCATCTAGAGTATCTAAAACTGTCCGGGAGTTTAATCTCGTCAAATCCAACTCATGTTGTCTTTGTCGTTCCCTTCTTCTTCTTGGCGCTTTCTCTCTTCTTCTTGGTACTTTATCTCTTCGTCTTGGCGATTTCTTTCTTCTTTTTTCTGCCTTTCAGAAACAGTTGGGGCTAGTACGGTTGAAACAAAGTCCGGATCATTTTTATATTCTTTACTGTTTAAAATTACATCTTTCAGTGTAGATATGGTAACCTTCAACGGTAAGTCCTCATTGATCTCTTGACATAAATATATATATAAATTAGGTCTTCTTTCTAGAAGCCTTTAACAGATGTAAACATATTGACACTAAATGTTTCTGTAGCTGGACGCCAGATATCGAAAAATTAAAAAATAAAAGTTTCTTGTATTGAAAATTAATACTCCAAACTATTAATACTTTCAAATCTCATTTATTTCACAAATTAACATGCCAACTAGAGTCCAAGACTCACCTAGTTAGAAACAATTTCTTCATGGAATACTGTTAATTAAACAAAACAAAACGAGCACTTCCTTGTTGCCACAGCGTACAAAATAATATACCTTTTCAATATCGTTAAGTTCACTGTGACAAAAATGAAACAATGATATATAAATTCACGTAAACAATATATGTAGAGTGGTTAACGGAGTGCCTGTTTCCTTCTGGAAACTTAACCTCCTATCGTGAAGATTGGGTGTAGCTTTAGTTGGCTGTACCTTAGCCCAGTACTGCCAAATAATATCGTGAGGATTTTTTTTGATTAGTTAGTTAGAATTGATAATATGGATGTTGAAAAGAAAGGGATGTGAAAAGAAAATTTTAATTGAAGGTAGCATTTTGAGTGTTTAGTTTATTCTTGCACTGTGCGCATCGGGGCGCCGAGTGCGCTTGCGTGCGGGTTTAATAATTTTTTAATGAGAGTGGCTAGCTGGAAGACCCGTCTAGTCGAAGTAGGTGCGCGTATGCGAGTTGCCTGAAAATGCAGAGGTTTTGAAGTGCTTTGAGAGAAACGGCGCCGGCCAATCGGGTTGCAGCCTCTCGTGGGTGGGAGGGGCTTCTGGGGGGAAGTTGGAAGTATGCAGTTTTTAGTTTTAGCAGAGGATGTGTTTCTGGGTCTATTTATGAGAGGGTTTAGAGGATATTTTTCTATTCTTTGGATTGCTCTATTTTCGTGGGTGTCGATGTTAGTAAAGAATATGATGGCGATCTTTTTGATCACCTCTCTGAGGGTTTTAAGGCTTAGAGCAAGCCTGATATCATTTCGGATGTACCAGTCAGCTTTTGTGTTGGTACGGATAATTAAGTTTTGAGCTCTTTCGATGATGTTTATATTCGAGTAGGCTGCATGATCTCAGATTGGGCAGGCGTAGATGAGGGTGGGCCTTAGGATTTGGGTATAAATAAGCATTTTGTTTCTGAGAGATAAAAAGGATTTCCGGGAAATTAGTGGGTAGATTTTAGCCACGGAAATTCTGAAATTTTTACGTAATCGTGTGATGTTTTGTTTGAAAGTGAGTCTTTTATCTAGAATGACACCAAGGTATTTGGTGTTTTGAGACCAGGGTTTGTGGGTGTTATGTAAAAACAAATCTGGTGATTTCTTTTTAATGTGACGAGAAAATAAGACGGCCTCTGTTTTGCCTACATTAAGAGCAATTTTCCGGGTGGAGAACCAATCTTCTAGTCTGGCTAGGTGTTTTTGTAGTGCGTGGGGGATTGTTTTTAAATCACTGTTCTGTACTAGGATTGCCGTGTCGTCGGCGTACATGCAGATTGTAGAGAAGCTTGTCCTAGGAATATCATTGACATAAATATTAAAAAGTGTGGGCGAGAGGAGGGCCCCTTGCGGGACTCCCGCGTTGATATTTTTCAGGGAAGAGTAGGAGTGGTTAACGAGGACTGCAAAATATCTGTTATTTAGGAAGGAGTTTATGAGTTTAATTAAATAAGTTGGAGTGTTAGTTCTGATTAATTTATAGAGTAGGCCTGTATGCCAGACTGTCGAAAGCTTTTTTGATGTCGAGAAAAACAGCCCCAGTTGACTTATTTTCAGCGAAACCAGTTTTTACGTATTCCACCACACGCAGTAGCTGGTGTGATGTGGAAAGATTGGGCCTGAAGCCGTGTTGTTGCGGTATCAGGATATCGTTTTGTGTGAGGTGGTCGTTTAGCCTATTTAGGATTATTTTCTCAGTGATTTTGCTGAGGATAGGTAGGAGCGAGATTGGCCGGTATGAGTCGGCCAACGTGGGGTCTTTGCCGGGCTTTAGGATAGGTACAACTGTGGCTGTTTTCCACGATTGTGGGTAGTAGCCTATTTTTAGAATGTTATTAATTAGATCTGTAAGTTGGAAGATGACAGTCATGGGAAGGGTTTTAACCATTTCATTGGTTATGCCTTCACGCCCTGGGGCTTTTTTGATTTTAATGTTTTTAATGTAGTGGAGAATTTTCAGAGGGTATAGCGTCACACACACACACAGTTGAGGTATCGTCAAAATTATTGTCGTTGATTAGGAACCTATCGACAAGCCTCGTGTGTTTGGTGTCATTTTCTGGATTTTGGATGTTGTTTAGCTGAACCTGGTTTTCTAACGAATTTGCCAGCGTTTCAGCTTTCTGTTTGTCTGTATAGGCAATCCCGGAGGGGCCTGTTAGGGTTGAGAGATGGGGGATCTCTTCTTCCTGAAGCACCTGGCCATGTTCCTTAAGGAACCGTCTTCGGTATCCAGGGAAGTGAGTTTTTCCTCTCATTGTTTTTGCGTGAAGGCGTTTACTTTACTTCGAATTTTGTTTTGGAGTCTGTTTAGTGCGTTTTTGTCGTTGGGGTGTCTGGTGTATTGCCAGAGTTTTCTGGCCTGGTTTCGATTTCTAAAGAGAGTTTTAAGTTCGTTATCAATGAAAATTTATTATTGGAGTGTATTTGGCGTGAGAAGCTTTCGTAAGCGTTTAGGATGTTTTGAGTGAGATCGGCGGCCTGCCTCTCGATGTCCTCATCATGCTGTGATTGGTTGAAAGTGGGTGGTGTGTCTGAGGGTGTGTCTAAAGCGTTTCCAGTTAGTAGTGACTGTGCGAGTTGGAAAATTAAATTTAATAGAGGTCTGGAAATTTAGAATAATTGGGTTATGGTCTGAACTGAGCTCTGGAATGGAGTTTATACTGGTTCTCCAGTAGAAATGTCTCGTCAGAGCGAAATCTATAGTGGAGGCGGAGTTATAGCCAAATCTTGTGGGCGGGGCTAAGATATCAGTGTCTGTGTTATCCATGAAATTTTTGATATTAATACCTCTTTGGTTATTTAAAACGCAGTCCCAGGATGTGTGGTGGGCGTTGTAATCTCCGCAATGGATGGAGGAATGTCCGAGACAGAAATTTTCCTCCAAATCATTGATAGCTGTGTTCGGGTTTGTGGAGTGAGATATGTAAATAGAGGCAATAATCAGTGGGTCATCATCGGGGGGGGGGGGTGAGAACAACTGCCGTTGCTTCGACCGCTCCTAGCGAAGGTGTTGGTATGTGGTGGTGCTTAAGGGATGATTTTATCAAGATAGCAGTGCCGCCGGACGGATGCGTTGGTATTGGTGTTCTGTCGTTTCTAAAAGTAGTGAAATTTGGGATTTTGAAATTTACGCCTGGTCTCAGGTGTGTTTCTTGAATGAGAATGATATCAAGGGAATGCTTATTTATAAAATCCTGGAGTTCTATTTTACGAGAGAAAACGCCATTGGCGTTCCAAAAAGCTATTCTGAGTCCGAATCGGCCTAAATTCATATTGAAAGGTTTGAGGTGGAGGCCATTGCCTCGTAAAAAATGTCTAACTTTTCCTCTTCAGAGGAGGCGCTCCGGAGAGCTTTCCCCAGTGTGAGGAGTTCAGGGTGGTTTGAGAGGAAGTTTTTGAATTCGCGGATTGCGAGGATGATTTCCGAACATGATGAGTTTTGGGTTTTGGAGGCGGAATCGGGCTCAGAACGTTTTATCGCCGGCTCAGATCCGGTTTCGTGTGCTGAACTCTGGTGGCCTATTTTGGCTGCATTTGCATATGAGTTATTTGAAGTTATTTGGTTTGGGGTATTTTGGGTTTGGTTTATTCGGGGTGGCATTATTTGGGATGGGTCCCCTTTCTTTGGGTTTGTTTTGGGGTATTTTGGGCATTGCTTTGAGTTGGCCATGTGGCCTTTGGTTTTACAATTAATACACTCCGGGTTTTCTATTTTGTCTTTGATAGGACAGCCGCTTGTTCGATGTTCCTGAGCGCACTTCTAGCACCTAGTTCTGATGTCACAGTATTGCGAACTGTGGTGGAAGTAATTGCAGTTATAACACTGCGTTGCTCCCGGTCTGCGGTGGAACGAATCCCAAGTGATGGACATATAGCAGCAGTTGCTAATGTCTAATATGTCCCGACTGTCTGGGACGTTTTTTCTGACTTTCACTAGAAATATGGGCAGGGGGGATTTTGATTTACGTTTTGTTAGTTGCGCAACTTTGCTGACCGCTACTCCTTGGTTTGCTAGGTCGTTTTTTATATCATCTATGTCGGTCGACGCTGGTAGTCCTTTAAGTACAACCTTGTACGGCCTTTCGCTAGGGGGGGGGGAATTGCGTAACATTCCTCTCCATTAATTTTCAGAGTGGCGGTAATTTCTCTGTGCTGATCCTCAGAGATTGGGGTAATTCTAATGTATTCTTCTATCAGCTTATTTACGGAGTTAGGGTATTTGGTGCTCAGTTCTTTGAGTACTAGATTATAGTTTGTTTTATAGCGGAGCATGATCAGTTTGACTTTACGTTTTGGTCGATTTTCGCCTTTGTTGGGATCTGAGTCGGCGACTTCCATGCTATTTTCTCCGATATTGAGAGCGCTGAAAGGGTTATTTAAAGCTATGTTATTTTCAGGCAACTCTTTAGTTTTTAGATTTTTATTACTATTTTTGTTAGCGGTTTCATTTGGTTTTGGTTTTTTGGAGTTTGACTCCCTAATCTCGGATTAAAAGTGGCAGCTAGGATGCAGGGCTCCGCTGCTCTTTTCTTCAAAGAACGGGTGGCGTTTAACCCGTTTGTTGTGTTGTGACTGCAGTTTTTTACTGGGCAAGGAAAGAAAAGCTTTAACTCACCCATCTTCACGTTGTAGTCCAGCTCCGCCGCCCCTTTGGCATGGATGTAGGACTGCAACTGTGCTGCGTCGGTGTCTCGTTGATCGAATGTCTCAATGTCGATCAATTCTTCTTGTTGTCGAATACGTGATTCGCCATGTCTGATCTGCTTCTGCAGGGTGCGAATATGTGCGCAGTGCACGTCTGGAGGTAGTGGGTTAGTGTCCGTCGGTGGGTCGGAGATATCATCTCCGTTCTCTTGCTCCATTGAGCAGTTTCCTTCGTTATTTGGATTGTTCATTTCTGCATTATTCAGAAAAGATATACCCTCTTCCGGGTTATCTACGTGAATGGGACGCTGCTGTTTTCGCCTCGTCATGGAACTAAAAAACAGGTTGACTTGCTTCACATCTCCTGCTTCAATGATTCAAATAAGATGCACCAGGTAAACAAAATAATAAATTTAAATAATTGTTTTGCTTTTAACATAATAAACTGAAATTTATAAAGCGGATCTCACAGAGAGAGGGAACTAAAGAGTAGGAATTGAGAAAAGTAAATTTTTAATATAAAAATTGTAAATGAAGAAAAATTAAATCTTGTCACTATTAGAAATATAACTCTTTAGAAGAGTACTGTTGTGGGTTTATCATGATTTTGAGGAAGAATCATTTAACAAACTTCGCTAACGCTCAAATTATGTGTATTCAGTAGAAGAGCTTTTGGTAGTGAGCGTATTGTCAGAGTCTCATCCACCCATTACAAGAAAACTTTAAAACACATTATAAGAACAGATTTCCTTGACGAAAATCTATCAATAAAGATCATTTCTACTGTTGGTCTAAAACTGGGGCGGCCAACTCGCGGCACGCTTACCACAGAGTGGCCCGACTGGTTGTAACAGAGAAATACGGAAAAAAATTAATAAGATAACTATATAACTGCCAATTTTTTACAGCTGTATTGAAATGCGGTTGTCTTTGACAAAAGACAATCCAAATATATTTTAAATACACTTCATTGAATTAGAATAGGAAAATATGATGTAGAAAATACTTCTTCACTGTTATGTGCGCTGGCGTTCCAGAGGAACGTGCACTTGTGAGATTTGGAATTTGAGGAAGCGCATTTTTAAAAATATTTCGAAAACATTAAGTTGCCAAATGAGTGTTTGCTACTCAAGAATGAAACCGGGTTTGGGATTTAACTTTTCTTACCGATACAATGGGACATTTAACAATTTAAATTAAGATTAAAAAGAAAAGGTTGCCTTTTTTTTAATACCGTAATCGATCATATATTTATCATACGATATTGCTCCGAGCTATAATAGAATTAAAAATTGAATATTCATTTTGTAGGACTAATTCAGTGCTAGGCTATGATGGTTTTCAATGGGGTTGATTCACGACAAGGCGACACCAAAACGAAATCACGTGACGAGTATACAAACACTTCTACTTACTTCGTTTTAGTGTGTGTTGATACCTATACTTGAGCTGTTAACATCTTTTGTGCGAACATTTTCTCTTAATAATTATTTGTTATTATTATATTTTTGCATTATCCTAGTTTAGTAATTACGTAGGAAATAATTTCAATAATTTTTTTAGAGTAATCTTTGTTTTAGTTCAGTATATTTGTGTTATCGTGCCAAGCCTATTGATACTGGCTACTTGCAGTGTGTATAATATTAATTAATAGTTCTAGGTTATTTTTAGTATACTTAAAATTTAATTCTTAGTTATATTTTAGTTTACTATTATTTTTATTTGCACATAAGAATGGCTCACAGTATAGAATTGCGACCACTGAATTTGAAAAACTTTCAAAGTTGTCATATGTATGAATACGGTGATAATTTTTCCACAGCTACTGGAAATGACGGTGTCTTATTTAGAATGTCAAGAGGTCAAAAATTATTCAATAACGGATTTGTTAGCAATATATCGTTCACTGAGCCGGATGAGGCTGGTAACGAAAATTTTGTTAACAATTGCAAAGTCCGTGCCGAAATGAAAAAGCGAATAACCTACCAGCCATCTGTAGACATTCGAACAACTTCTGAGGTGAGCTAAGAATTATTTTTTGTTCTTATTAAGATTATCTGTAAAACTGTTTTTATTTGATAATTGCTTGTGCGTTTGTCTTGATTTTAATCACAATTTTTGAAATACAAAATGAGCTTTTAATAATATTTTTTTTTATTATCAAATCAAAAGAAGATTGAATAGGATTAAAAAGCTTTTGTAAGATTAGTTTTTCTAAACATCTAAGTAAACGTAAATGAATATTTAGCATTTTTTGGAAAAATATGCAACATCTGCCTTAAATTCATAACTTGATAATTTTTTTAAAGCAACATTGGATGTGAAGAACATTGTTTTCTATTTTAAAGAATATGCATTATCAAGCTTTAATCTTGTATAGTTTTATGGTTTGATTGAAGTGAACTTTTTGTATTTCAAAATAAAGTATGACTGTATAATTATTGCTATGTGTAATTTAATCTTAAATTGATTGGAATGCATTAAAAGTAAAGGGAATAATATTTGTTCTATAATATATCAATAATACCACTAAATAACTATAACTTTTTAGCCATTGCGTTGAATCTGAAAATTGTTCGTTTAATTTCATTGTTCCCATTGGACGTGCTCTGTCAATGCCCACATGAATTAAGTACGAGAAAAATAAAATATAAATCAAATGTATCAGAACTGCCACAAGAGCAAATACTTACAAATTAAAATTGTATTGCCATTCATTTAGTGAGAAAAAAATTAAACCGTTAAAATATTTAGGTTGAAGATGTTAAGGATTATTTGAATAAGGAAAATAATAAATGTGATGGTTCTTCAATACAAATAATTGACCAGAAGCTCGGCTCAAGAAAATGTAGTGCACAGTAATAATACTTGTAATTTTATGTTAACACTGTAACAAATTATTCATTTTTGCTAAAATCTTTAATAAAACAGTTATTTATATAAATAAGTTTTTCCGTAAGGTAAAATAATTGAAATACTGAATTTGAATTACTTAATTTTCATTCACTTACCAAAACGATAAACTCCCTTAATAACGAAAAAATTGTTTTAATAACATTAACTCCAAGTATATTCTACCTTATACTTTCTGTAAGTCATTAGATAACAGATGCATCTGCAATAATACAGTCTACATCATATTTTTTGAATTTGTAATATAAAAGGAATTTTTAAAAACAATACATAATATTTTATAATTTTCTCAACTTCTTGGTATGTAAATATAATACACCTTATGCAGGCTTAGAATTTGTTGTTTTAGAATTTATTTGTTTAAAACATAATGCTCTTTCTTGTTAAATTCAGGTAATCACAGCAAAATGCACCTGTCCTGCAGGGAGCACTCCTGCATACTGCAAGCATGTTTTTGCATTGCTTCATGCAATAGTAGATTATGTTAGCAAGGAATTGTTTTATGCTTCGACGGAAGGCTTCAGACTTGGCACCATCCCAAACCGGCTAAAACCATTTCACAGGAAGCTAGCAAAATTTTTGCAGGGGAGTCGTCAAAACGTAAACTGCAAAATACGAATTTTGACTACGACCAACTGGATTTTTGTCCGTTTCTGAAAGCGAAGAGAAATGCCAAGGAAGTAATTTTTGACAAAACGATCTTTTTGCCAGCTGCTGTATGCAGCAGAAAATGTTCCGAAAATTTGCCTGCATTGGGAATGGATGCGACATTCTTCTACCACAAAAATTATTTCCAAAACATGGAAGAACTATTAATTTTGGAAAAAAGGACTGTGGGACAAAATTGCAGTGAATGGCATCAAGAAAGGAAGCTACGCCTCACTGAAAGCGACATGAAAACAATAGTGTCGAGAGTATCCGATTTTGAGTCATTAGCAACTCAAATTTAAAAAAAAAAGGATGTTTCCTTGGACTTTGTACTGGCTGTAAAGTACGGGATTGAAAATGAAGATTACATCCGGTATATTGTCCAACAACGCAATCCGCAAAATGTAGTCAGACAAACTGGTCTGGTTATTCATCCTTTTGAGCAGTATGTTGCTGCCTCTCCGGATGGATTAATTAGATCAGGTGAAGACTACATGTTGCTGGAAATCAAATGCATTTTCAATCGAAAGAATTATTCTGTACAAGAATTAATAGATAAGAGAAATGATTTTTGTTTGATGAATTCCAATGGTATCATTGCCCTGAAAAAAAATCACAAGTATTATTATCAAATTCAATGCCAACTAGCTGTGAGCAATCTCACAAACTCTCTGTTAATAATTTTGCTAAATAAAAACTTTAATTCAATGGAAAATTACTATACCGAAATGATACAATTTGATGCTAATTTGTGGGAGGAATGTTTAGAAAAATTAATAATATTTTTCTTTAATTTTTACCTTCCACAAATTATTAATTTATAAATTATTATTAATTTTAAAAACTTTTTTTAAAGTAAAATATTTTTCAGGGGAATGATATCATTGGAAAAGGTAATTTTTAGAACTTTCCCCATTTAGTTATCCTTTGTTAACGTAATTTTTAAAACTAATTGAAATTCATATAAATAGATATAGCTTTTCTTCATTAGGAAACCACTTTTTAAGCCAGTGAATATAAATTTTTGTACATGAAACTTTTTGTTTTATTAACGTCCAGAATGATTCTTCGGTGAAAGTGTAGTTTTTCCTTTACAATTCGTAATTGCTATTTTTTTCTTCTGTTTTTATTTTGAATTGTTTCTATATTTTCTGTAGAAAAAGAGAAATTTTTAACCTCCTTTTTGCCAAAAGTCAAAATGCCCAGAAAAATTGTCGCAAAGTTTATTTCAATGCAGAATGTGAATTTATTTTTATTCATCATATTAAAATGCACATTTTTTCTTGTAGTAATTTTTATTAGATTGTTTTATCATTTAAAGACAAATTTTCTTCATTCATATGATAAAAATATTTTTATGTAGATTTTTGTTTTAAAAATTTGTGTTAGTTTTTTTACATTATTTCTAATGCAGGAAAAATGTCATTCATATTTTAAATACTATTTATTATTTATGCTCATGCTTGAAGATTTGAATTACTTGTTATGTCTTTTTTTAAAGTTTTCTTTTTCGGTTAAATACCAATATATTGACTTTTAATACATATTTTATGATTAAAATTTTTCAATAAAAATAAATGTGATCACAATCAAGCCTCTTTATTTTTCACCATAATTAACTAAAATAAAAATCTTGCTCAGAGAAATAGTATATTTCATTAAAATTGAGTTGGTAAACGATTAGGAATTCTGTGATAGAAATGAAGTTTCTTTTAACATAATTAAATACAAGTAAATTGTATGTTTTACAAGATTAGCCCATGCTATGTGAACACGTACAATTTTTACTAAGGTGCATACTATTTATCATTCAAGGTTCTCTTGTATGTAATGGAAGCTTTGAACTCAATTTTTACCCACTTTAAACGATCAGATTAATTCGAAATTTTGCATACTTGTCATGGACCCATGACAATACAATTTCATAATTTTGTTCCATTGTCCTGATCAGGAATAACGATTTTCAGATTTAGCGACTAAAAAATTAAAGTGTGACCCTAAAAATGATTAATGTGAAAATTAATGTCATTGGGGGAAAAGCATGGGGTGCTCTATATTAATTGTAATTTCTTGCTAGTTCTATTCCAAAATGCTGAGTTAGTGTAAAAGTTAGTACAAAGCCCCCTACACTTTTACCCCAATGACATTAATATTCTCGTTAATCATTTTATAATTCTTTAGTTCGCTTCTCTATAAAAGCGTGTTTTTTAGTTGTTTTTAAACTATATTTCATGTTAAAGGGCACTACAAAAAAAACATAGATTCAACAAAATTAAGTTTGTTGCAGTACATTTTATTTACAGAGGATATGTATATAGGCATATATTTCATAAAAATCAATGGGGCAGTACACACATCATCTACTTTAACGAATTCTTCCGATGCAGTTGTACTCTGAGTCATAATAATATGCAAATAGATAAATAGAATTTGAAATATACAAAAACACAAACTGTACTACATTAATAATTTGAAGCGATAAATTTGCATTAATTATGATATACAAATAAAATAGTAGAATATATTACAGCCCCACCATTCCAAAATGATAATTGGATCAAGTAACCAGAAAATGGGCAAGAGTGCTAGCGTAATATCAACTTTTATCCAAAACACTCCCGAATCATTACAATATGCATAAAGATAAATAGAATTTGAATAACACACAAACAGTGCAAAAACACAAACTGTTCTACATTAATCATTTGAGGCGATAAATTTGCATTAATTATGATATACAAATAAAATAGTAGAATATATTACAGCCCCACCATTCCAAAATAAGAATTTAAAGAAAATGATATTTAGATTAAATTACCAGGAAATGAAAATAATACATAGAAGAATAAAAATTAATATGAAAAATGAAAAAAAAAGTAAATTAAATTATTTTTTAAATTAAATTATGAAAACCTTTAACTTGTTTCGAGGGTTTTTGAAAATTGCATAACATGCATGTAATAAAAAAACTTTGCATTATGAAGACTATTATAGGATAAGGGTCCTTCAAAATAATTATACATTTTTACTCTCGATATCGCCCTTTCCACTGTAACTCGCTTGTTCGACAACTGGCAGTTACTGACCATTTCAGAGAAGTTGAACTGAATTTTGCCTTGAAGGAATATTGGTTGATATAACTTACAGCCAATTTCCTCCAATTCTTTGGAAATCAAAAACCCCTTATCAGCCATTACAACATCATTTCGCTCTAATCGATCCATTAGTTTACTTCTTATAAAAAGCTCTTTATCAGATATACTACCAGAGTATAATTCTGATATAAAGCTTATAGCTCCGTTAGGAGTAATGCCAATCATACCTTTTAATGTATTAGTATTTTTGTAACGACTGAAAATCATTTGTTGCTCCATTGGACTAGCGGTTTTCTGAATTTCAAATTCAGTGCACTCTACAATTATCCGGACATTTTTACAATGGATTCGGAATGGTGGTGGCATATATCGAATCACCTCATCTTTGGTTGGGAAGACATCCTGCAACTTTAATTTGTCCTGTAAAACATCCGTGACTAAATTGAAATCCCGAGAAACAGTAGAATCTGAAATTCGAAATAACACTGACAAAAATTCATTAGAAATTCCAGTTCTCACTTTTACCAAAAACATAAAATACCTATCAATAGATCTTCTTTTAGTACCCACATATAAATCATCCTCAATCTGGAGAAATCTGTAAATACAAAAGAATGTTCCCAGGTATAAATTTTTCTTTTTCCAATCTTGAATTTACCTCTTTCAGTGCATTATCCTTTTCAGATAGCATGTCAAGGAAATTACCGAAAGATTCTGTTTGTGGTACCAACACTTGTAGTTCTGAGCTTAATTTCTATTGCTTGAGGGTTTCTTTTGTAAAGGATGGTTCACAGATCTATTTTTTCCAAATAAAAACATCTACATTAATATAATATTTTTTCCGTTAAATTGATAAATTTTTTATATATGTACATTTATTATATATATGTCTGTCGATGTGATTTCTTTATATATATATATCACAGATTCCATTTCTGTAGTGAATGCTATACACAAATGTTTTTTTTCTTCTTAATAAGAATGTAAAATTATGTAGTAATAAATTTTACGTATTTTTATACTTCTTTATATATATTACTGTAGATAATATTCTGGAGTACTAGTTTTAGAATTAGAATCAGAATTATCTTTTTCTAAAGATATGTAAAATAAGTAAAATTTAAGTTAAATAAATATATTTTCCTTTTTTATACATGTTTTCTATATAATTTATTTTATTGTAATCAAAAGTTTGCATAAAAGTTTTAAGTTAACAAACATATTCTACTTTTGTATGTATATTCTATATATAAATTTACTAAAAATAAATAAAAATATGCTTTGAAGTACTTACATTCTTGAAGTGGATGACTTACATCTATCCAAAATCCTTCGAGAAGAGGCTGGCTTTTTAAAAACGAAGATAGATGGGATAGAACCCCGTTTTAACAGCCGGCGATTCGTAAACGGTTGATAAACAAAGCATTCCTCTTCAAAATGATCTGCACATATTAATGAGTGAGGAGATGGCTTGAAATTTTCACGCCTGATCATTCTCACCCATGCTTTTAAAAGACCAGGATTTTTCACTGGGAATTTAAAAAAAAGATTTGCTTTTGCATTCTTCCTTCCTCTTAGTATTCGTGCACCCATATGCAGCGCAATAAAAGTAAAAAAGAACGAAAAAAGAACGAACAACGTAGTGTTAAGCTAGAGTAAAGCGGTAAACAAACCAAAACATCCTCACGTGCTATCCTCATCACGTGATCATGACGTCACATGAATTGACTCCATTTGGATATTTTTGACTTTCAACATCATACTGCACTGAAAAGAAAACATAAGGAATTTATTTCAACTGCAATGAATCCGAACAATGTTGAATTTTAGAAATTTGTACCAAAAAGCAATTTTCGAAATTTCCACGATTTAGAACACGTTTGTGAACAAGGCTTTCTATTACGACATTAATAAAATCAAAATATTGGTCAAAATTAACTGATACACACCTTAAACAGACTAATTTTGTTTGCATCTTCAAAAACTAATTATAATAAGGATGCTTTTCTCAACAAAAAAAATTATAAATTTGAAAACCACATTAAGAAAATATTGACTATTTAATAATTATTTAGAATTGAATGTTTCCAGTTACGCTTTTTTATTTTATACCTAATCTAACTGATTTGTGTGTGAACTTGTAAAAAGTTTATTAACCTAAGTTTATAGTTTTGCGTTGTTAAATATATTATTTTTAAATTTTGATTACCTACACTTGCAAAATGTGTTATTTATGTAAAAAAAATTTGTAATGAGCATTAAAGTAAAATTTTTTCACTTTTTCAAATTCTTTTGTTTTTTGGAAAATAGAGTGTCACACATAATTTTTTTTTTTTTTTTTTCCCAAATAGACGTACTCTTTGCCAAAAGGTTGGTCACTCCTGGTCTAAAAGATAGTGCAGACTGTATTACTGGCCATATTTTGCAATCGGGGATGTAACTTTTAGTTAAAATTACATGTATTAAATGTGAGCAGAGGAGCAATGTTCTCAAAGCAGATACCGCGATCCTGGTGGCTGTAAATTTATTTATTTGGATACTAAAATTTTATATAATTTCATTGGAGTCATATTTAATTTCAAATTGTTTCTAAATGATTTCGAAAATAAAAAAAAAATGTCTTTTGATCAATATAATTCAGGGATTGAACAATATTTTAAAGCACTGATTCAATTTTACATTCTTCATTGAAACGAATAACAACAATAGTGGTAACTATTAAAGGGATGTGCAACTATTTTACAGCAAATAGCTGCATCGCCTATATGGCGTAAAGAGTGCAGGCCTCACAAGTGCATTATAATGATAAATAGATGTAGTGATGGTATTATAAGCCTGACAACTAAAGGAAACCAAAACTATTTCACTGTCTAAAGAAATGTATGTGCATGTGTAATCAAAAGTTCTTAAGTAATTAATTTTTAAAATGATTTTTAAGAATTGTTTACCACTTGTTTTGTTGAACAAACGGTTATATAAAATTTTGATGATGTAATACGATACTTTTCAGTAGACTAAACAATTTCTACCAGCGAACTCACTTCGAATGTGATTAAGGATCTAAAAAAAAGCATAGGTAAGGTATTGAATTGCTTGTTGTAAATGTGTTTTTCATGCTCGTAACGGAATACGTTAGCAAGCTTACCATGCTCAAAATCGCGGCATGATTGTGGCCTATTCATGAAATATTTTTCAAGCAACGGGCTTGGTTACGAAGTTCAACTTCGCCCGATTTTTTTATCTTTATCGGAACATGAATATTGTAGACTATTGTTGAAGATCAAAACACATTGGATTTAGTTTTTGACATGTTAGGGGAATTATAAAAGAGCTGTGGAATAAATAGTTTGAATTTACGGAATGCTGTGAATTGACTACATCTACATGCAACATGACTACATGTGAAAAGTATGCTGAAATCAATTTCAAATAGTGTTCATATAATCTCTTTTAAAAAATGTGTGCTGATGCATTAGAGAAAATTAATTTTTGACGTAACACATTAAGAAAAAAAATGTTGCGAAAGCAAGTTGAAAATGAACTAAAATAGGAAAACACACGAGTTTGTGATGAACCATAGTTGCATGACTTTATTATGATATAACTTTAAGAGAGCTAAACATTTGTAGCACGGTGAAAGATTATTCCCTTTGATATTTCATTGAAAAATAAGTAATTGCGAGCTAAGAGTATCATGAAAAATGTATAAGATTATCTGAATGAATTCGATGATATATTGAATAAAAAGTTTTTTCTGTAGGAGAGCAAACAGTTTTTTAAGTAAAAATAAAACTGATTCGATTAAAACTGTTCGGACCATTTCCATTTAAGTTGCAGCAAAGCTATGGTCAAATTTTCTCAAAAATAGAGGACGCTGCTCAAACAGGGGTAACTGCTTGCAAAAAATTTGTAGTGTTGTATTCAGAGATCTGGACACGAAGAGTTAACAAATACTCTTATTACTCTAAATTTGTAAATGTAATTGATTTGTCGTCAAATAAAGTTACACAATACCCTGATAATGATTTGAGCATTTTAATGACACCATTTTTTATGCAGCTGCCAATAATTGTTTTTGATACCATGGTCGACACTGAATTAAGGTTAACGACTTTTTTCTTTATTGAAACTGATTTATATATAATGAAAAAAAGGAAAGAAAAGTTAGAAAATTTAACAAAATTGAAAAACAAGCAAACTACGGAGCGTTCGTTCTAAGCTGACAAAATTTAGTTAAATTTGAAGGAATGATCATTAACGGAATCGAATCCGTTGATCAGTTTGAAGAATTTCTGGAACAATTAAATGAAATAGATAATAGGTAAAAAAAAAAATTTAAAAAAAAGAGAGAAATTATTAGATTAATTTTAGACAACGGTTTACAAAGAAATTTCGTTTTAAAAAGTATTTCTGGAAAATTTCCTCTCCAATTGTTAGAAAAGAAAATCTTTTAATTTGCATATTAGGTGCCTTGGAAACTGAAAAAAAAATATTTAAAGTTCTTAAAATAAGATGATAAATGGAGCTAATGTGCAAATTATGCATAGAAATATATATAGAAGCGGTCAAGACAACACATATTTCAACCACACATTTGCTGCCACTAAAAATGTTTTCATAGAAAATTTAGATATTTAATGAGGATTTTCAGGATTTTAACAAAAAAAGAAATATCCTTTCTACATGGTTGCGAATTGTTATTACAATAGAACGTCGTTTATCCAAACGTTTATTATCCGGAGCGTCAAATATTCGAACCAAAGTCCGGATACGTTTTCCAACTGTGCAATGCTCAACATTTGTTTCCTGTGAGACCAAAAGTAACGGGAAAACACAAGGTGAGGGTGATTTGGGGAATTTCAGTTGTGTGATTTAGTAAACATCTGCGCGGAATATTAGCTAAGTTTGTTTCCAAGTAAGGGGGTGTATATGTGCTCTTTTGTTGAGTTTTGTTGGTGTAGAAACCTGGATAGCATGAGATGCAGAAGACTATAGATTTCGAATGTTAAATAATGACGAGATAGTGACTTCTATGCAAGAAGAATCCGACCCTGTCGACGAAGAAACACATGAAGACGAGGACAACAACAGCAACAACGAAAGTAGCAAAGGTCCATCAAATGCTGACACGTTAGAGACAGCTATGGAATGGTACGAACAACAATCAGAGTGCTGTTCTAATCAACTGCTGCTGCTGAAGAGAATCAGAGGCCTTGCAGTGAAAAAACGAACGTGTACACTGGTACACTGATAAATAAGTGATTATTTTCCACAATTAAGGTAAAATTGCGACGTTTTGCACCTATTTGGCTTTTTTTTTCAAGCACGTTTCCCGCATGGGATGATTTTCAATTATTGTATAGCGTCCAGTATCATATACTGCATGAATCGCATTCGGTTTCCGATTATCCGAACAATCGCATATCCGAACGGTGTCCGGTTCCAATTGATTCGGACGAACGATGTTCTACTGTATCAATTAATTACGGACGAAATTACACTACTAAACATCTTGTCGTAGTCATTGTTAGGGTGTTCTTTACTAGGACGGAACTGAAATTGTGTGCCAGGAACTCATGTCAATTCTTTTTACAATTCAAATGCAATTTCTTTCTATCATCTACATTTTCTTAAACAGGATACCGTTAGGACTACTCATGATTCATAATATGTACACTGCAGGGAACACAAAATGCAACACCCTGAAGGAAGCATGCAGACAATATGAAATTTACATCATATGGCGATGAAATATGCAAATCGTTAGCATTATAGCGCAGATGCACATCACGGGCAATTGTTTTTTCATGCGTTCCCCCCCCCTCCCCCGTAAAATGCCCCATGGAAGACATCGAGCATCTTTTGACCAAGTTTCTCAATTCGACTGAGGAAGAATAGTTGCCTATATTTATTATGGATTATCCTTCAGAAAAATCAGTCAAAGTGATGGACGAAATCAAGTAACTGTGATGTAGATCTGTCATCTCTGGCTACAGGAGGAAATGACGGACAGACAGAGCCGATCGCACTCACCTCGTTTTACCACTGCTCGTGATGACAGGAGGATTGTACGCATGGCAGTGATGGATTGTACTGCCACATCACAATCCATAGCACAACAGATTCAGTCTGTTACACATCATTCGGTGTCCGCTCGTACGTTGCGACGCCGATTTCAACAGAGCAGATTGTGCGCAAGGCATCCATTGCTACATTTACCCTTTCCTGGAAACCACAGTCGTTTGCTCCGTCAATGGTGCGATGAACGGTGGACAACGGAATGGAGCGACATTGTGTTTAATAACGAATCCCGCTTTTGCCTGTAATGTCACGATGGTCGGATTCGAGTTTGGAGACATCGTAGTGAGAGGCTGCTGAAGTGTTGCGTTATGCATCACCACACTGGTACTGTACCCGGTATCATGGTTTGGGGTAGTATTGGATTTCACTGTCTCACCTTTCTAGTACGCTTAACAGCCAGAACTACATCTCTGAGGTGTCGGAGCTCATGGTCTTCCTATACATTCAGCTTTTGCTATCAGCCAGCATTGAACATTAGGCGACTACACGTGGCACGCAATGTTCAAGAATTCTTCTTTACCCATCAGATTGAATTGCTTCCTTGGCCAGATATCTCTCTCGATCTATCACCAATCGAAAATGTGTGGTCCATGCTTGCACAACGACTGACCCGGGATACATCACCCACTGCTACACCAGATCAGTTTTGGCAATCTGTGGAAACCGCATGGACTGCTGAATCCCAAGGATTCATCCAAAGCCACTTTTATTCTATGCCGAGATGTCTGAAAGCGGTTATAGACAACAACGGCTACACTAACTATTGATTTTGTCATCATCCTCATGTCGCAAGAGGCTGTAATTTTAATCGTTTGATCTTTGTACAACATGTTATCGGCCAAATAAATTTCACTGCAATATCTCTGGTCCCTTTTGATGTTGCATTTTGTGTGGCCAGCAGTGTATCATGTAAGCTTATTTTCCTTGTTATTTGGATACCAAACTGTGCAAAAATTAAACAATATTAGTTAGAAATGAATAAGTTAAAAAAGGAACTTGTAATTTTCTATGAAAAAAAATTGTTTTAACATACAATTATATTATATAGAATCTAATCTCTCATATTGTTATCTAATGATATTAACAGCAAATTAGTATTATTACTAAAATCAATAACTGTTTAAGACACTGGCGTAGATTGTCCTATGGGCTATAAATGAAACATTTCTAGGGGGCCCTTAAAAGCTTCACGATCTTTTGATGACATATATTGGGGCCCCTAAAGTTTAGGGGCCATTTATCATTGATGTGTCTGACACGGTGGTAGCTATATACGCCCCTAGTGCAGTGGCCTCCTCTACATACGGTGAGTCTTCCATGACATCAGGACTCGAACTCGCCGCACTCCGGCCACGATATCGGGACTATAACCACTAGGCTACTTCGCCCTTTTCCAATAGTTGTTGAAAAAGGAAGATTTGATTTTTATCAATGCAATGCGATTCATATTGTGAAGGTTCATTGCACACACACACACACACACACACACACACACACCACACACACACACACACACACATTCCTTCGTTCCTTTTTAAAAAAGGGTAACTTATACACATCGCGACTAACTAAATCTTGAGGTCCAAAATTAATATGAATTTTATATTCCTCAAAGCAAAATTTTCTGAATATTTTTTAAATGCTATTGTTTGGAAAAATTCTTAAACTAGAGATGAAGCATAACATTTCTAAACTAAACTCTACTCTAGAAGATTAGTAAAAATACTTTTATGAAGCTTCCATTCTTTAATTTTTTTTAAAATGCTTTTATATCTATTACATTGGTTTTTTTTATTTGTTCGGAAACAAATCCTTCCTTTTCACTTTTTTAATTTTTAAGTATGAATTACACAAGAACGATCTAAGACTTTTTGAAGCCTGGGCTTTATGCAAGTAGACTCTGTGCCCTGCATTGTTGTCACTATTTCACTCCTCACTTGACTGTGATCGAGTGCGCCATACTTCCCGCCTCCCCCCAACTTAAAATTTAGACCCACTCATTGAAACATTCTGTAAACGGAAACGCAACAGACTGAAGCCAAGGTCTTTGTCTGCACCAACCCGCAGCACCTTCAAAGGTGTAATTTTTATTTACCACAATACTACTTTAATTAAAGTTGTAAATTTTAACTGTAAATATTTTACTTAATATAAACATTAGTATTATCTCCTCTTTGGCTTTTATTCGAACTCAAGCAACGACACCAGACCCTAAAATAGACCTCGTGACCCTACGCAATAGTATATTCTGGGCCCCTACACTTTATTAAGAATTCTAGCCGTTGCTCTTTCGCTTCATTGGGTATTCCATGACTTTGCTACACTCTACACACTTTTTAAGCCATTAGGATCCAAGTCCTAGCATTCAGCATTCAATTGTATTGAAAAACATTCTTATAGCCATCACCCCTTGATTTAAAATGGACGTGACAAATTTCTAATATTGAAGTGTATTTATCATTGACTACTCTAAAGCCTTCCACCGTCAGAGTCAATTTCCACATTTTCTCAGCGGATCTCCACTCAACAAAGGGAAAACATGTATTTGGAATTTCAAGTCTGTGGGCCTATTAGTTGAAAACAAGAATTTCCTTTACAATGCCCCAAACCCTTCCCCGAAACTTCTTAAACTGTTCTTGAAAAAGATTCACTCAGGAAAGAAAACGAGTTGACCGAATATCAAGCCTGTAACTTGTAGTTTATATAACGACATGTTTTTTACTAATAAAACGTCACCATAGCACAGCACATTGAGTCTGTAACGCATCATTCAGTGTCTGCGCGTACCATTCGACGTCGTTTACAGCAGAGTGGTCTGTCCGCAAGACGTCCATTGCTTGGTCTAACCTTGACGCAGAACCACAGACGTCTCCGATACCAATTTTTGCGATGAAAGAAGGATGTGGGCGGCAGAAGGGAATGAAGTTGTCTTTACTGACGAGTCACGAATCTGTCTGCAACACCACGATGGTCAGATTCGAGTCTAGAGACACCGTGGAGAGAGGATGCTGAAAAGCTGCGTTATGCACCTCCACACTGGCTCTGCACCGAGTATTATGGTATGGGGCGGTATTGGATATCACTCTCGCACTCCTCTAGTACGCGTTGCAGGTACTTTAAACATCCAGCGCTACATCCACGAGGTGTTGGAGCCAGTTGTCCTTCCTTACTTCAGGGCTTGGTCACAGCCATATTTCAATAGGATAAAGCGCGACCACACGTGGTACGCATTGTCCAAAGGTTCTTCGTCAATCCCCAGATTGAATTGCTTCCCTGACCGGCTCGCTCTCCGGATATTTCGCCAATAGAAAACATGTGGTCCATGGTTGCTCAACGATTGACCCAGATTACACCCTCAGCTGCCACACCAGATCAACTTTGGCAACGTGTGGAAGCTGCTTGGTCTGCTGTACCCCAAGAACACATCCAAAGTCTCTTTGAATCAATGCCGAGGCGTGTGGCAGCGGTGATCTCGAACAATGACGGCTACTCTGGCTACTGATTCTGGCAGGAACCACACTTCACAGAAGTCTATAAATTTAATCATTGGATACTTGGTCAACATGTTATGTACAAAATAAATTTTGTTGTGCTATCTCTTGTCTTTCTTGGTGTTGCATTTACGGTGCACTTCGAAAAACAAGTATTCAGAATTCAGTACAAAATGCTGACTTTTGAGTACTTCACATTCTTAAAATAGCTCCGATGAAAGCATACTCAAATTTCAGAATCGCACTTACTCATTTTTGGCAACAAGTACGTACTTAAAATTGAAACCTCACACACTCATGTTTGAATCTGGTACTATATCAAATTTGAGAATGAAACAGCAAAATGACTATGTAATGTACTCATTTTTGTGTTTGTTTATTTTTTAAATAATGAAGTATGTATGGCATTTATATTCGAAACTGTTGTATCTAATACGAATTTTTAACAGCAAATTTTAAGGGATATAAATAAGTGATACCTAAGTTGTAAATTTTATTTTCTTCATCTTATAATTATTTAATTCACATTCTATTAAGTTTTTACCTCTTAGCTTTGAAAATCAAAATTATTTTGTCATTTACTGTGTGAAAAAAAAGTTACGTATCAGCGTAAAAGGGCCAACTTTCAAGATAATTCACCAAGTAGGCAGCTCCGATTTCGCATGTTCGTGCTGATTAGACTTGTTTTATTAATGTGCATCGTTAATAGGTACACTCAATTTTTTTTTGAATGCAACTGCTATTATTATTTATTTTCGCTTTACTAATTCATTTTGAAATAACGTATTCATGCTGTACATGTGTAGCGTCTGAGATCTAGTCATACAAGCAGAATTATCTTTCATTTATAGTTTTCAATAGTTCTGGAGCACTATGAATGATTTTCATATTTCTAACGAGCAAGACATTAATTTTTTTTCTTTTTTAACACGCTTTTATAAGTTTCACTTGCATGTAACGGAATCTTAGAACTCGATTTTTACCCACTTAAAAAGATCGGATTCATTCGAAATTTTGCACACTTGTCAAGGACCGATGACAATACAATAATTTCATAATTTTGTTCCTTTGTCCTTTTTATGATCGTCAGGAATAAGGATAATCAGATTTGGCGACAATTCCAGATACCACGTCCAGATTTGGCGGCTTATTGCATATATCATTTTTAAATTTGGCGACTTGTTCCATGTACCATTTCCAGATATGGCGACTAATTTCATACATCATTTCTAGATTTGGCGACTTATTACATATTATGTAACTTGGAAAAAAACAACTTAAAAACCCGACTAAAATAACACTCATTAGGCCCAGGTGAGTAAGTATTTTTTTATCGATTGTTTTGTTTAAATCAATACATGCACAACCTCTGCTCTCCAACACTGATCAACGGAACTACTGAGACTCCCTTTTAATCCATCCAAAAGGAAATAAAGAAAAATGCATTGTAATATATGCTACAAATTAAGCTTTCTTTTATACCAACTGATTTTATACTTTCTTATTGCCAAATAAAACAAATATTATTGCTTTGAAGTTAATTTTTGATTTAAAGAAACATTTAAAATATTTAAAAAGTTGTCCTTAAAAGAATGCAAAAAGAAAAGAAAAAACTAACACAGTAGATTTTTACATTTACAAAACATTTAAAATGTTCAAGTTTTTAACCAACTGGAAAGGGTTTTTAGAGAAGTTTCACTGTAAGCAAGACAAATAAAACAAACCAAAATCATATTTTTGAAATATTTATTTTGGAAACTATAAACATACATATCAGACATTAAAAATAAACAAGAATAAAAGTGTGGTTTTTGACAAAAAACATACCTTTATCCATAAGTTATTTTTTATTGAATTTTTTTTACAAGTAGAAATGAAATTAATGCAAATTAAAAATGAAGCATTAATAATTTAGAAACGAGGTAAAAAGTTTTAAACAATATGATTTTCTAACTAATGCACATGAAGGCATGTCTTGTGTTGAGTGAGAGAGTATTAACGTAGCACTATTCAGCAACACGAGAGCTTTTGGCAACACACCTCATAATCTTGAACCATGATCAAGTGACGAGGATGACACCTGTGCTGGCACCCCTCCTCTCCTAACTACCACACCAGGAGGAGGACATTTGAGTTCTCGACAAATTTAATGTGCATTGCTTCCCTACACAGCAGGGCGGGTCTTCAGCAGAACCAGACTTGAACTGATGACACGCCAGCTACGAGTCCCTTACCTAGACCACTAAGCTACCATGGCCACTATGTCTTGCTGAAGTTCATATTTATAAAACTATTGTTAAAATATACCACATATTGGAACAAAAACAATAACTGTTAAAAACTTTTTTATTTACTTATTTATATTTTTTTTAATCCTACGCCCGTCTTCGGCATCTCTGCCATTAGTCGACGAGCAACCCAATAAAATGATGACGAAGCATAAAAAGAATTAAAATTTGTCTCCGTAGAGTTGTCTACAAAAAACTTTAAAACAATAGAGCAGTGTCTGAGATGGTCACCATCCATTTCACCCTGGTTGCACAGAGGGCACCAAGATCATCTTTTAGTCCAATGCGATGTAAATGCCTTTGCAAGTAGTCATGTCCGGTAAGTAGACGAAAGCACGCAACTCCAACAGATCGAGGCAGGGAACTGGGAACTCTACCACTTTTGTTAAGCAAGATATTCCATCTTTCACCTCAGCTGCTTCACCATACAGAGAGACTCTATTAATTTGGAGTTTAAAACTGTTAAAAACTTAAAAAAAAAATTTCAAACCAAAAAAAAGAAATCACTATCAGGATGTAAAAAGATTAATAGTGAAATGTTATGAATCTAATTCTTTGAGTGTGTTGTTAATATATTTGCGTATATTGAAAATAATTTGAATAATTTTCAATGCATACAAAAATTTTAAGTTTTATTGATGCATGAATTAAAAATAAAGTTGAAATAAAAATACAATTAGCTGCCAGTGAAAAAAGAATCATTTCTGGTAGATTTACTATCGTGGTCATGCAAATTTGCATCGCAAACATCTGCAATGAAACACTGCCGTCAAATTGTTTAACCTGTTTGTAAACTATTTTCATTTTGCTGCCATGCTTATCACATTTTATGATGGCCAAAATAAGCAAAATCTCAATCAAGAATAAGAATTTTAAAAAAATTATTAGAAAACAAAGACAGAAAATGCAAATTCGGTAATCCTTTTAGTCCATAAAAATTGAAAGTGGAGCCTTATTATTCTTTAAGAAAAGATCTTAGTACTCACTAATAATATTTGAAACATCCACTTATGATAATTGACAGAAGACCAAAACTGCAATCTAGACAACAGAAAGCATGGAAATGTTTGTTTGTCAAAAAAATCTACTTAAAACCGTCTGATATTAATAAGGATACTGTAATAATATAAATCAATCAAAAATTCATTTTAATATACTATGATAATAATATCAAACAAAAAACATAATAAATAATAAAAAAAAATTACAAAAGAAAATATTAAAAAATATAATAATATAAAATAATGAGTGGCAATCACAGACCCAAATTTAAAAATATTGGTAACCATATTGTAATGTTATTGCCCAAATTGACAATTGTCAACAGCAACACTTGGTACTTAGTGTACCGAAATCAAATTAGAACATTAATTTCAATACTGAAAAACTAAAAACGACAAGGTGTCTCCTTTCCCCTCCAACCTGAAAAATAAAAAAGTCATTTTAAGGATGGTTTCTACTACCTATCTTGTTTTTCTGCTTTTGTAATTCCATGGGGAAAAACTTGATATTAAAAGTCAACAAGTATAATTGAATACGAATAAGTATTAGGATAATTCTCTGAGATACAAGTCCGTACTGAAACTATGGAGGGCCAGCTTTAGGAATTAGATTTCAATGTCTCATTATCTAAATAGAAGAAACTTTCTTCATCTGTGCTTTCATCAGTTAAAAAAAATATTTATGCCAATAAATATATTTTTCCAGCTGATACAGTAGAATTAAATGCATCAAATTCTTGTCGACATGAAAAAATGCAAAACCTATAATTGGAAAAAAAATTACTTCTTGTATTATTATGGTGTTTCTTTAATGTCAGACTGACAGATTTCTTGCATTTTTCCACTCAAACACAATATACCTGGGTAAAATCCTAGGAAAGTCCACACCCTTGGCAACAAACTGAAAAAAAGAGCACCAGGCGAAAATGACAATGGCGGCAAGTGAATGTAGCGGGACAAGGGGGATTGCATAATGAAAATATATGTAAACAATACAGAGATTAATCAAATATATTTAAGATAAAAAAAAGTAAAAAAACAGCATTTTCTTACTTTCTTACTGCAGATCTTTTCCGAGTGTAGGGTACAGCATAACAGACCACGAATTCTTTCTTATACTTTTGCAAACATCATGCATATTCACAACTTTTTTTGACATCTCCATTCAAATCTATCCAAAACAACCCTCTTTCGTTCGTATACAATCCGATTTGCTCATTACATTTAGGACATTCATAATTCGAAGTCAATCACAATTCTTCCTTCTACATTATTCAATCAATTCTTTCTTACCATTCGCATTCATGAAAGTAAAAAATTCTAAGGTATACTCACTCGCACATGCCGCAATACTTACAACCCAGTGTCCAACAACAAAATTTGAAATGCTCGCCTACAAAATGACAAAAATTCTAGAAATAATTAGGTTTACCATAGCTATGTATCAAAGTAGGGTTACCAAGATGACGCTATTATCACCAACAAAAACAATTTTTGACAAGGGTGTGGGCTCTGCTAAGATCCAACCACCGAGATTATATGAAACGAAGCACATGGTTGTGTCAATTTAGCGTCTGCAACACTTGGGGAAAAAATCAGGATCGCCAACTTAGCGAATTATCTTTAATGTTGGCCTTGTGTAAGTACCTAAATTTTCTCTTCCTTCCTTTAATAAATAAAAGTGTAAAATATATTTAATCGGGTTAAATATCAAGAATCTAATATATCTCTCATTCATTTTCATCCAAATAAACAAAACACTATGATCACATTAAATGTGTATTATAAACCAGAAGATTAATATGTTGTGATTTAAAACTTACATTGTGTGTGTGACTGGAGTAGTCTCTTTATTATTATAAAAATATCAATTTAATAAGATTTTTTAGAAATATCACAATTGTTTTCAAACACAGCAAAACCTTATGGTCTTGAAAGTATAGCCTTTTTGCACTATGCTATAAGATAAATCGGTACTTGTATATTATGGCAACAATTGTTAAAGTTCAGGTAACTTGCCAAGATGGCAATATCAATTTTGCATGTGTTAAGTGCGTTGAATTGGCAATCATGTGCTTTGTTTCATATAATGTCACTAAAAGGTTGTGATAATATGTAAATATACTTCTAAATATAATTTAAACAATGTATTTCAATTATTAATAAGACAAGACATGAATTAAATGTTAGTAGTTAAGTAGGTTTAATTTTTATACGTAAAGTTTGCAACGAAGAGTAAAAAACATTCTTGAAATATATTGCTTTCAATTTTATAGCTAATTTTGTTCAGTCTGTTCAGTTAATTTTGATTCTTTCACCATCCGAAAATGAGAATGAAAGGAATCATAAAATAAGTGTACTGAAATTGTTGAAACTCAACTAATTTCTTTATGAGAACTTTTAAGACATTTTCTATAACTTAATTAAAAAGCTAAAGAAGTACTTTAAAATTCTCAGGAAATTAGTCTCCTAAAAAGATTAATTAATTGTCGACAAAAACTTATTTTGTAAACTTACCTTTTTTTCAAGCCATGCAAACCATTTTAGAGTTCAGATGAAAATAAAATTAAAATTATTCCACACTAGCAAAAAAATACTTAAAAAAAGTACTTATAAGTACTTTTTTTGATAGAAAACCAATTAAAAAAATATTAGTGCCAGGATTTAAAGAAATAGAACACAAGGTATTTAGAAATGCCAAGAAAAGAAGCAGAAAAAAATAAACTGAAACTGGAAAAATAATAACAGTGTATAAAAGTGTGGGGTGCTCAATATCAATTGTTATAATTTCTTACTAGTTCTGTTCCAAAATGCACAGTTAGTGTAAAAATGTAGTACAAAGGACCCCATGCTTTTACAACAATGACATTAATTTTCTCGTTAATTATTTTATTCTTATATTAAAATTTTAGTTCGATAAAAGCAAGTCTTTTAAAAATATAGTTTATAGCTCTAGGCACAGATAATGATGGTATTTTTTTAAAGTGTAAGTTTGGGGCGATTCTTTTGGCGATTTCTTTTGGTGACGAAAATCGATCGCCAAGCTACTCAACTTAGCGATAGGTGTCCGGAAGCTAGAATGAATTCATTATATCCCTATGATATCTATATAAAAATCGCCAAATCCAAAGCCCTATACTATATTTGAGCCGAAAAAAGTGTTTATTTTGTTGAAAATTTTTATATGTTTCAATAAAGTGCTCTAAAGGTAGCCACATACCTTAAATTCATAACACTGTCTTTTTAAATAATCCTCCAAAAAAGGCAGATTCTAATCACATTTATATCACTAAATTCCTATTATAGCCTTATATTAAAAACAAAGCACTAACTTTAGTTTAACAATTGAGCGAAAACTTAAAATTCAGACGTCAAGTAAAAAGTATGCTTTGATTTAAAGTCAAACACAAAATCAAAACAATCTAGTACCTCATCTGTACTTCCGCGGGTAGTGTGATAGATACGAAAAATAGTTCGGAAGATTTATGAGAACTAAATTTGTTTTTGAACCCCAATTTTTAAAATATTTAAGTAGTATATTAAAAAAAAACTTGTGTAATCCTGAATATCTTTTTTAATTTGATTGATAGTGTTAATTAAACATTTTTTGAAGTATTGAGAATATGTAATGTTTCATATTCGAAAAGGCATGCGTTCAAATATGATATAAAAATACTCATTTCAAAATGAGCATGTCCATGTGCTCATTTTTGAGTATTTCTTTTTTCTCCGTGTGGCCAGCAGTGTATATAAAGGAGAAAAGCGACTGACTGACTAATCACGATATCTTCAGAACTATTCAACCTACAGACTTGAAATTTGATAGACATGTTCCTTTCATGGAGTAGAGATCAGCTAAGAAGGGATTTTTTTTGAGAAATTCCAAGCGCAAGGGGCGTTACGGAGGGTTAAGGGGTGTTATAAATAATTGTTACCATTTTTACACTACTCGACTTACAATCTTGAAATTGGGTAAGCAGATTCCTTTCATAGAGTAGAGATCCGCTACAAAATGAGTTTGGTGAAAATCGACCCCCAAGTGGCGTTGCGGTGGCTTAGGGAGCGTTATAGATAATTATTTCCATTTCAAACTATTAGACGCACAGTCTTTAAATTTGATAAATAGATACCTTTCATAGAGTAGAGATCAGCTACAAGATGGATTTTGGGCAAATAGCCCCCCCCCAAGTGCCGTTGTAGGGGATTAAGTGGCTTAAAAGGTATATATTTTCGTTTTTAAACTACTAGACCTACCTGCTTGAAAATTGGTATGCATAGTTCTTTCCGAGAGTTAATATCCGCTACAAAATGGGTTTTTGGAAAATTGACCCCAAGGGGTGTTGCGGGGGATAAAGGGGCGATGTAAATAATTACTCCGGTTTTTAAACTATTAGACGCACATTCTTGAAATTTGGTAAGCAGATTCCTCTCATATTGTAGATATACGCTACAAAATTGGTTTCGTGAAAATCGTCCCCAAAGTGGCGTTGCGGGGCTCAAGGGGCGTTATAGATAATTACTTCCATTTTTAAACTCCTGGAAGTACAGTCTTTAAATATGATAAACAGAATCATTTCATGGAGTAAAGATCCACCACATAATTCTTTTTATATGAAAATCGACCCTCAGATGGCGTTGCGGGGGCTCAAGGGGCGTTGTAGATAATTTTTTCATTTTTAATTTATTAGATTCACAGTCTTGAAATTTGGTAAGCAGATTCCTTTCATAGAGTAGAGATCCGCTACAAAATGGGTTTTGTGAAAACGGACCCCTAAGTGGCGTTGCGGGGGTTATAGATAATTATTCCTATTTTTAAACTATTAAATGTACAGTCTTGAAATTTGGTAAATAGATTCCTTTCGTTGGGTGCAGAACCGCTACAAAATGCAAAAATTAAATACCAAGTTTCATTTCGGGGGATTAAGGGGGGGGGGTAATAGATAAATATTTCCGTTTTTAAACTGTTTGAGAATTAGTAGGCATGTTCCTTTCGTGGAATAGAGTTCCTCTAACAAAGAGTAAAACGAAAATCGACTCCTAAGGAGGGTTGCGAGGAGTCAAGGGGAGCTATAGCAAAATTCCTGTTTTAAAATTGTTAGGCCTGCGTACTGGAAATTTGTTAAGCATGTTTCTTCTTTGTTGAATAAGGATCCACTAAGAATGCATTAGACGGGAATCAACTCCTGGGGGAGCAGGGGGTTATTGGGGCATGTTGACAAAAAAAAATCCTTTTTTCGAGCTACAAGGAATATAGAATTTGGTTTACATTTTTCTTTTGTTGAATTGAAATCCGCTAAGAACGGTTTTGGGGAGAACGACTCTCAACGGAATTACGGAGGAGGGGGCGGGGTATATGATGATAAAAATTTAATTTTACTCTATTAGATTTAGACTTGAAATTTTGCTTCCATGTTTATTTTATGGAGTAGAGATCCACCTAAAATTGGTTTTTCAAAAATCCACTTGGTTATAGGGATACGAAAGTGCAAACTTCATTCTATACTCAATTTTAGAGATTATTAGATAAGACAAATTAGTAGCTCTGTCCTTTTTTTTTTATCAAGAAGCGAGAGTTACAGGTATAAGTATATTTTTCAATACAATCGAATTCTTAATGCTAGTACTTAGATATTAATAATTTATATCATAAACAGTATATATTTATAAAACATCATGAAATACCCAGGGAAGCGGGTGGCTAACGGCTGGTATACTATATATATATATATGGGGGATGTTCAATCGATGGCCAACAGAATACGGCAATGCATTTTGAAATAACTTTGTTTAATTACGGTTATAATATTTACGAACTATTTACATTTAACAGGTAATTGATGTAATCAAATAAAATCTTCTACGTTTGAGCCGTCTTGCTCGTCTCAGCTATCGTCCTTCAGAAAATCCTTTTTCTCATACCACGAGGAGTCTTGTTAAAGTTCTTGTCGTACGTCTACTGACAGTACGGCTCCAAAAGAGACAAGTGCAAAAGAGATCTCCGTCTATCGACAAGGCTTACAATTCAGATGAGTCTCTTTGCGTATATCACTATCAACGATTTCTCTCCGATGATGACGAAACAGGCAGAGTTCTAAAGTGGTTCCATGATTAACCAACCTCGTTCTTCACGGACGGAATTCGTAACATTCCTAAGCAATGGGATGGTTGCTTAAAAACCATGGGTTGTTTCTTTTAACAAACTTTGCATGCATTTCATTCATTAAACTAGATTACCCGGCCACACATTGCTGTGGCTTTGTTTTAATACATTAATTTAATATTATTCTAGGCTATTCAAAGCAGTCAAATTTATCTTTGCTTACAATATCGGAGGATTGAAATAAAGTATAAAGAAACATGATTTTAATTTTGCATTTTATTCATCTCCTATTTGAGTATAGTATAATGCACGAATTACTGACGAAGTTGTTAAATAACAACTTATGAAGATTTAGTTTTATAAATGTGGTGAATAACGTTGATTGTTTGCAATTTTTAATATTACTTCATCATTTTAAAGAATAACAACAAATAATTTTACATAACTAATCGCTAATCAGTACACAATATTTTTCGGTAACCCGTCTTTTGTTAACTCGAATAGAATCAACGGTTTCCCCACACGGTGAACATGTAACATCTAGTTGCCCATTTGAGAAACATGGATTTTCTAAGTCCAAACATCAAATGAACATTGCTGGGCTTTAAGATTCATTTATGATCATTGCGAAAACAAAACGTATCGGGAAAATTGAAGCCTTTTGAATTATATTGGTGATTCTAACGTATTGGAAGGTAATTGTATAGGAGGTATCAGTGGAATACGTGGCAACAGAACCGATTTCTTCTTTAAACTTTACAGTCGAAATATTTGCTTCAAGAAGTTTCCCGGTAATTATTTTGATAATCAAACGTGTACCGTTGCTTAATCTAGGTGGATTTAAGGTACGCAGCACAATAACTAGTGAACCAATATTCAACGGAAGATTTTGTGGGGGCATTCCTGATATATCTAGATAATTCAAAAACTCAGATGTAAAAATGTATGATTTTGTTTCCACCATCAATAGTGTGGATTGATTTAAAAGGCATTGGATCACCTGATAACGACTCTGTATATGGAAAAGTTTATTTCGCGCCAGTACAACATTTTTTCTGATTAATTAACAGGATTGCAGAGCCAATAATTATCTAGATAATTATACAGTATATCGGGTAGACACTCTCAATCAGTTCCTTTTTGTCTGAACAACAGTACATAAATTGGATGGCTATTTTATTCATTATGTTTTGGGATGTAGTTCTGCTTCACTGTTTTCAATAATCAGTAATTGGTTAGAAAATATTTGCTCCGATTGATCATCTTGCAAATATACTTGCGTGTTTATGGTCAATCGAAGTGTTTCCAAGTTTCGCCATAAAAACGATTGTTTTGTACATGCATTAATCTCGTGAAAAGAATTGAGCGAATGGTAATGTCTGTCGGAAATCACCAGATAGAAGTACGTCTATAGTTTTCTCATCACTGGTTTAGAATGACGAGGAAATGTAAGGGGTTCTTAGAAAAGTGTTCTATCTTATATATAGTTGAGTTTTTCTTTTTTAAAACCTTTCCTTGATCTTTCACGATTCCCGTAATTTTGGATCTCGGCCAAGCAACGTGGAAAATACCTGAGCTTGCATCACATTTTTTCACGCCAAGGAAAAATTTATATAGACGATGAAGAGAATCGTTTTGTTGGAGTAAAATATTTAACAGCGTCTGTATGTTTTGTTAGCCTTATGCAATATATTGTGATAACGAATTTGAATATTTTTGAGTTTTTTAAGTCAGTACTCTGTTTTCAGATTTGTTCATGTCTGTACCTTTGGAGGTGTGTAACACATTTGGAGTGCTACAATAGACAACTCCCACAATTTATTTTGAAACAAACCTCCTGGAGATCTAGTACTTAAAAGGCGAAAATTGACGTAAAATACTGCAAAGAGTTTAGAGGTAACTCTCCATTGTTTTTTGTTTCAGCAATTTTTTTTTACTTTAATATATATTTTCAAGATTTCTATATGTGGTATATATAAAAACCCTCGCAGAGCCCTGACTTAATATTACCGCTGGTTTGAGAGCGGGTACATCTTTTGCCATCAGAAATGACGGTCATCTAACGAATCGGAGAGTATACCTCATAAACCCAACCCTTGGTTAAGTAAACAAATAATTTATAAATGATCCTTTTTGGTTTAAAAATAAAAGTGGCGTGTTATTGGAAAACAAGTTTTTGTTTAAATATATCAGTTTACAGGAAATAAAGTTTTTTTGTTACAAAAATACAATAATTTTTTTTTGTCTTTTTATATTTCTATTTCCAAAGAAACAGGACGTATTTCTATACCATACCGGATTATGAAGCAATAGGCCTTCCAAAAGTTCTGTCTAGTAATCATTAAGATGTTTATAGTTCACATTTTTTTTAAATTATAATTTCATCTCAAAAGTATTTAGGTTAGTGGAGATCACTTTCTTTCTTTTAAACCGTGAATAATGATCGAATCTTTAAGACAGTGATTCACAAACTGGTCTATATAGCCCCCCCCCCCAGGAGTCTGTGACAATCTGTAAGGAATCCACGTCAGCGAAAAAATAGTTTGGGGCCCTTGTGAAGTGTAAATGGAGTTCTACGATAGTGATTCTAATTAAACCAGATCGGGAATTTCATTTTAAAAGAAAATTTAATCAAGTGGGAACCCGATTTTATCGATTTAACAGATTTACTTACGGAATTTAATGAGATGTTAATTTGCAGTTACTAGGTGACAACATAAATCTTATCAAGAAAAGGACCATACTAACAGCGTTTCTTGCAAGAATTAAGCCAAAAAAGTAAAAATTAGATGTCGCGGATTTTTTCAGTTTCTCAATTTATAGCAGTCAATCTGTCAGGCAAATTACGTTTTAAGCAACATTCAACATTTAAATGTCCTATATTCAGATTTTGAAACTACGTTTGAGAGTACTTTGATTATGGTAATACCACAGTAGACAATAAATTCATATAGTCTCAATGAAGGGGGGGGGTCATTTTTAAGAGGAACTGATTGGAATAGGCACTAACGGAGGTTTTAAAGTTTTGAAATGGATATCAGGAATTTTGACTTTTAAAAGACATACCTGTTATTTGTCCGTAATTATGGAACATCTTGAGAAAGTTTTTAATTGCTTTTCCTAGTGAGGAAGAATTTCAGCGCAGTTGCCAGTACCCAAAAGAAGAAAAAAAAGAATTTACACTAAAAAGGAGGAGGAGACTTAAGGTTAAACCTGAAAAGATTGATGCCAAATGCTGAAAATGTGTTATTGAGCAGCAGTTTCATCCCTCCCATTGAAAGCATTTTTCTGTTGCTTTATGTATTTTAATTAAATTTTAATGAAATTAATTAACATGTGCTTTTTAAGTTTTAAAAATAACACTTCACTACAGTTGGAAATTAAAATAATTTAAAGTAAGTAGCTTCACGCCCGCTGTCAAAAAGACATTTAAGTTAGTAAATTTGCAAAAATTCAGTATTAGGTAAGCAGGAGTTTACTGAAAACCGAAAAGCATGGCAAGGGATCTATGAGACAAAAATGCTTGGGAACCTTTACTTTAAAAAAAATTTAAGAAATTGGTATTAACATTATATGAAGACTTTTTTTTTTTCATTTTAAACATCTGATTTTTTTCCCCGTCTGGTTTTTCCGTTTCTATTTTAAAAGTAATGCAGTGACTGTACACCATAACTCGAGATAAAATAGACAGTTGCAAATATGCCTTCTGAAAATTCATTCAATGGTAATTGAGAAAATGTGAATACTTTTCATCTTCCCAATTTGTTTCTTTTATGCATTTAATTAAAATTACGCCGCAAAAGTACTTTGGTATAAAATTTAAGAAAATTGTGACATCAAATATTTAAAATATGCAATTGTCCGTAGTTGAAAGTTATTTTAGTTCTGAGAATGGAAGCACAGGGAGTTTTAGGAATAATTTCCATCAAAGGCTATTATTTTTTGTCTTCGAATACTGCAATATTCAATTTTTCAGTAACAGTGTAAAAAGCAGACAAAATGAAACAACATTTAATGTTTACATAAAATATTTGTTCACATTTAAATACATATTTTATACTATTTATTAAATAGTAATGTATGCAAAATAAAATTTACTAAGGATTAATTTCAAAAATATAATTCATTTAAATGTTTTAACAGCGTGTGTGCGTTTCGTTTGCTATATGCAATATTGTAATCATGAATTTGAGTACTTTAATGGTTTTTGACCGCGAGTACTTTAATAGAATTGTACGTGTTTGATGACTCTTTATGGAGGAAAATAGATAATGTAATATTTTTGAATGTTACAACAGAAAACGCACTATTTACTTCGAAAGAAACCTTCAAGATCTTATCTTCGACCAGAAAGACTATCCTCGCGCATCTTTTTCATGTGACAGCATAACTTACACTCTCTAGCATTTAAAAGGCAAAAACAAAGGTAATTGGAACAAAGAGTTTAGAGGTAACTCTCCAACATTTTGTTTCAACAATTTTTTTTTCTTCATTAATTTTTTCAGAATTTACAATTTAGCTAGACATATTCTCTTGAGAGAGAGGTAACATTACCGATAGCTTAAGAACGGGTTCGTATATTGCCGTCTCTTCAGGACGGTCAGAAAACACATTCGGAGAGCATACCCCAAAAACTCCAAACGCCTTTGAAAAGCGAAGCTATTTATAAATGAAATTTATTACTTGAAAAATAAAAGTGGTTTAATTCTAAAGGCAGGTTTTTTTTTTTAAAGAATTTGGAAATTTTCTTTTGATTTTTTCAGACTTATATTTTCAAAGAAACATGACGTATTTCTATACTATACCACAAAATGAAGTAATAAGCATCCCAAAAAAAATTAGTCTATAAATCGTTAAAATGTTTACATTTTGTTTAAATAATTATAATTTCATCTAAAATACATGTGTGCGTGTGACCTCACGATAGTAGTGAAAACTTCTGATTTTTTCTGGGCAAAAGTATCCAATTGTTCGGAAGTACTATTTTTTTTTCTTTTACAACGTTTTTGCATGCGGTCGTTAACTAGTTCCCTTTTTCGCGGCCATTCATCCTGAGATTTGTTTATTTTATCCATTTTCTGTAAAGGGCAATTTAAATAATTATACATTCTTATATATTCATATATGAGTGTATACGATTTAAAGGTCAATTAACCTAATTATGTAAAACTATTTTATGTAAATTAATTATGCAGATTATATTCATATAATGTATACGTTTATATGGTACTTACGTACTATCGCAACAATGCTAACGTTCAAGATAACTTGCCAAGTTGGTAAACTTGATTTCCAATGTGTAGGACGAGCTGAATTGGTCGCCATGTGCTTCATTTCATATTGAAGTGGTGCTCCTATCCGGAGGATAGAACTCGGGACCTTTGGGTCCGAAACCGAGTAACTTAACCACTACACCAAAAATGTTCACCAAGGTGCGGAGGATGTTTCTGATAGATGATACCGCTACACACTCCCCCACCAATGACTTGGTGGTTAGGCGAACGAACAATGTAGTTTTTATATTGAGCGTGTTAGCTGTTGCTGCGTCACTGGTTGTGATGGCTTTTTTTGTTGTTGCTGGTTGCGTCATTCGAGCGTGACGGCTTGAGGGTTGCGTCACCATGTGACGACTTGAAGATTTCGTCTCTATGCGACGGCTTTTGTTGCATTTGTGGTGGATAGATGGCGTCAAGACAGTTCAGAAGGTTGCCTTTTTCTGAATTCAGCCAGGGTCACCAATGAAGTTGCGCGCCTATCCGGAGGATAGAACTCGGGGCTTTTGGGTCCGAAACCGAGTAACTTAACCACTACACCAAAATGATCACCATGGTGCGGAGGTTGTTATTGGCTAATATAGATGATATCACTACAATATGATGTTGTCAATACCATTGCGATAATACGTAAGTACCAATAAAAAAACTTTTTTACGCCGTATATTGTGTAAGACTCGAAAAACTTATGCCCTGAGAGCAGCCTGAAAAATTCTATAATCAAACAAAAGGAGAGGGTTCGTATGCTTTCACAATTAATACTTTTGTTTTCTCGTAATCTCTTAGTTATTATCACCATTACAAATCAAAATATTAGCAACTTTTTCGCCGATTAACATCATTAAATTCTTCAATTCTCACTTCAATTCTTAAATTTTAATTCTTTTGGCACATTTTTGCGCTTAAATATGCTCTATCTAAACTAAACTCAGTGGCGCAACAGCCCATGAGGGCCAAAGCCTACTGTGCCCATCTCAGTATACGTGACCATTGGGCGCTGGTGCATGAGCAGATGTTCCGATCAGGTAGATGCTCTATCTACTTAATAAAAAAAAGGAAACAAGCCTTACAGTAGTCGCATAGGATGTGTAACATCTGACATGTTATCGTGGTAAATACACAATAGTGACTTTAATCCTGAAAAAATGAATCGGGTATGATTGGAAATAATTTTCTATCGAATAATTATATCTTTAATGAAAATTTTATTTAACTGACACAAGGAGCAATGCAATTTTTAATCAAAAATATTTATTCTTGTTCAATTTGGGGAAGAGCGGAGACAATAGATTTATGAAAACTAAAATATGACACATATACTTGTGATTTCAAAGTATTTTAAAAATCGCTGAAAAACAGCATCAATAACAGTACCACTGTTAGTTGTCGAAACATTTCGATTTGTGTTCATGTCGATCTTGAGTTCATCTTCCAGGAAATCTATGAGCGGCTCAGCTTCTGGCAAACTGAAGTTAACGTTAAAATATATTACTGATAATGTTAGTTATTTTAAAGATAGTTAGTAAAGGAAGTTTCTTTAGCATTTTATTTGTAATTCCTTCTGTGCCCGGGGATTTTTTAATTTTAATCTGTTTAATAATATTAATAATCTCAGATGGCAGAGGAGGGGGGAGGGGTCAGTATTATTGGAGTTAGTAACAAAGTACGCATCCACAATGTTTGTAATGATTTCGTCTTTGTGTGGGTTGTGAATGTCATTAAGTTGAAATTGTCTCTCTAGCGACTGAGCAATAAGTTCTGTTTTTTGTGTGTCGCTAAGTGCAGTACCGGTCTGGCCATTAAGGGAGGAAATCGGGGCGGCCTTCCTCCTGAACGCCTTGGCTGTTCTCCAAAGGGAATTGTCTTCAGCATTCAGAGAGGTTAGGTTATCCTCCAATACTGTTGTCTGTGTATTCATTCACTTTTCTTTTAATAATGTTTTGAAGCCTATTTAAGTCTGTTTTATGTTGAGGGTGTCTAGATGTCTGCCAAATTTTCCTGGCTTTGTTTCTTTCTTTGAATAAGTTTTTGAGCTCGCCCTGAACAAATGGTTGCTCCGGTTTGTTAATCGAGTTTGAAGCACTAGCATGAGCATTGAAGAATTTCGTTAGTGAGATTGACGACTTGGGAGTCAATCTCCTGGGTTGAGCATGCATTGGGGAGGTTAAAATTATCAATGTTTGAAAGAATATTAGCATAAGTACTCCAGGTGGTATTTAGCTGAGGAGGTGGAAGATCACGTTTTGAAGCTCTAGGAAAAAAGAGTTTTATAGGGTTATGATCTGAACTTAATTCAGAGAGTGAGTCAATAGTGCAGGGCCAGTTAATATTTTTGATCAGTGCGTAATCAATGATGGTGGCTGAAGCAATTCCATATCTAGTGGGGGTAGTGGGAGCAAAAAGATCAATATTATTTCTGATGATGTAGTTATAGAGTTTATTTCCTCTGGTTTTGCTACGAGAGCAACCCCACGAGGTATGCTAGCATTAAATAAGGATGGCAGAGATTTATTGATATTAAAAATGGTGTCGAGGTCGGCACCCAGACTGGCGGAACTACCTGGTGGAAAGTAGATAGAGGCCACTAAAATGGGCTCGTGATCATTTGGAGTGAGTGCAATCAGGGTGGCCCCGACAGTAGTAGGGGGGGATGTGGTAATGCGGAATATTACGCTTAATGCACAACGCAGCCCATCCGAGCTACGTGCTGTGTAGATTCTGTCGTTGCGATAACAGATATAATTAGGAATATGGAAAGAATGCTCTGGTCTCAGGTGTGTTTCTTGTATTAGGAAAATATCAGGGGAGTGCTTATCAACGAAATCGCGCATCTCAACAATGCGCGATCTCACTCCGTCTGCGTTCCAGGAGAATAGTGTGAGGCCGAAAAAGGACTTATACATTATTGATATTTAAATTGTTAATAGAGGAGCAGACTCCCTTTAACAGACATCCAAGTTTGTCTGCCGGGTTTGGGCTATTGAAAGATTTTTTCATTTCAGTTAATAAAGATGGAAAAAGGTTGAAGATTTTTTGCATTTCTAATATGGCTTGGAGGAAGCCAAATTCTTCGTTTTTATTTGAGGTAGCATAATTTGCTGCCTCATTGCTACTTTCCTTTTTTTTTGTTGTAGGATTGCTGGACGCAGAGGGATCGCTCCCGCGTGCCGCCATCTGGTGTTGAGTATTTGAGTTAAGTGCTTGAGCAAAACTCAAGCCGGGTTTAATTTGAGAGTTCACATTCGCGTTTTCATTCCTTTGCTTATTCTCCTTAGGGGATTTTCCTTTGCCCTTACGGGGCTTAGGGAAGAGCGGGCATTCTGTGGAGGAGGCCATGTGACCTCTAGCGTTGCAATTAATGCATAATGGATTTTCTATTTTTTCTTTGATTTCGCAGTGGCCGGTCCTGTGACTTTCGCCACATTTCAAGCAACGCGTCTTCAAATGGCAGTTTTGGCTCGCGTGATGGAAATAATTACAGTTGTAAGCATTGGGTGACACGCGAGCCTTTTCTGAAGGGATCGATTTTTACTTGCATATAGAGGCAGCTTTGGATACCGAAAATGTCATCGACATTCTCGTCCCTGACTACCTCTATCATGTAGATGGGGAGTGGGGATTTATCGGAAAATTTCTTGAGTTGCGCGACTTTATCTACATTAATACCTTTAGCTATTAGGTCAGATTTAATGTCCTCCACTTTTGTAGAGGCAGGGAGTTATTACTAATTTAAGAGGCCTGTTGGTCACGGGGTCGTTGACGAAATCTTCCACCTTTTGGGATGTGAGATAATTGGTTATTTCACGATGGTGATCTGGGGTCTCAGCATGGATCTTAATGTATCCATTAAAGTAGCTGTTAGTTGCAGTAGGATGGTGCTGTGCAGTTCTTGCAAGATTTGGCTGTATCTGTCATTCATCTTCATATTGATTGACTTAGTTTTATTGGCGACTGGTGTCATTTTTTGCAGTGTTGAGGACTGCAAAGCTATTGTTGGTTTGAACGGAATTTTGGCTATTCTCCGCTGGAACGGGCTTGGCCGTCTTTTTGGGAGGGTAAATTCATTACTATTACTATTATTATTATTTTCAGTAGTTAGGTTAGTAAGCTTCGCTGGCCTAAGTATAGGATCAGCGTGCCTCTTATTGGTTTTAAATTTATAGTTGTGCTTGCACAACGCTACTGGGCAAGGTAAAAACCCAGTCACCTTACCTTCCAGAAAATTCAGTTTCCTCTCCAGGTTTTGTAGTTCGCTTTCCAGCTGCTCCATTGTGACCTTGTTGGGGCTGTCGCTGATCTTTTCAATCGGTAGCATCTGTGCAACGTAATCCTTCCGTGCCGAAAAAATCTGCACTTCTTTCTCGAATCCTTTTAGTTTGGTGCATTTCTGCTCATCAGTTAGTGGGGTGAGGACACTAATATCCTCCATTTGGACGCTTTGGTCATCGACCGGAGTTCCGAGCTCAGAAATAGACGTCATGTCACCACGACGTCTTGAACTAGAATCGAGAGTTCCAAGTAGCTGGAGGTTTCGATGGAGCACCTAGTTCTTTGGCAGGACTCTAATCTCTAATCATTGAATTTGGGAAGGGCTGAAAACGATTTTATTTTTGCCCATTTTAAATAAAAATATTTGAGATGGAAAGCGTTACTATTGAAAATTAAAGAGAATAAAAAACATTCCAGATGTGATTAGAAATAATTAATAGTAGGAGCTCTTTTTTTAGAGCTCCGAAGCATGAAAAAATTTAAATCCTGATGTAGGCGGAGTTAATCCTAGCCAATCCGGGTGCAGCAAACGTCCGAAGATCCGTAGGTCAGAAAAAGTTAGGATAGGTAAGAGGCAGTGATCTGATTGGCCGAGACAAGAATTCGGCTAATGAGGTAGAAATAGGTCGGAGAGGACTCCGACCAATCAGAGCGTTCTCGCAGTTCAACAAAGTTTCACGGCGAGGAGAAAGTAAAATTAAAAAAGTTAGCTAATAAAATTAATATTTAATCAAAATCAGGGTTGACCAGGATGTCTCTTGGTCTTCTTATGAATGAATAGGTATTATAGGGGTCTATTTCGTGGAGAGTTGAGTTTTCATGGTTGGCTACATTATTGAAGAATTTTTTTGCAAATTTTTTAATTGTTTGTCTAATAGTGGGGATTTTACACGATTTTCTAAGATCTTTATTCCTTATATACCAGTAAACATCGAATATTTGCCTAATTATTGAATTTTGAGCTGTTTCAATATGATTAATGTTGGACGTTGCTGCATGTCCCCAGACTGGGGAGGCATAGGGTTTCAGGATCAGTGGAGGGGTTTCAGGATCAGTGTGTAGATAAGCATTTTATTACGTCTACTTAATTTAGACTTTCTGCAAATTAGGGGGTAGTTAACGCGTACCGCTGCTTTAAATTTATTTTTAACGTGTGTTACGTGTTGTCGGAAAGTGAGGTTTTTATCAATAATGACACCAAGATACTTGGTGTGCTGAGACCAGGGAATTCTTTGGTTTTGTAATGTAATTTCCGGAGGTAGTTTTTTATTGGAAAATAAAACTGCTTCAGTTTTTAACGTGTTCAGGGCGATTTTCCAAACAGAGAACCAAGTCTCCAGGTGAGCAAGGTGTTCATTTATGTTATTGATTAGGGTGTTCGTGTCATAAGTCGGGTCATAGTGTCGTGATAGTATAGCTGTGTCATCTGCGTACATACATCACCTAGTGTTAGTACTTTTAGTTATATCTTTAACATACAGGTTAAATAGCACAGGGCCAAGAATTGACCCTTGTGCTATCCCTGCATTAATTGGCTTTTCCTGAGAGTAGGTGTGGTTAATCCTAACTGTGAAGATTCTATTAGAGATATATGAGTTAATTAGAAGAATTAAAGGGGGTGGAATTTTATAAGTGATTAGTTTAAAGAGTAGACCGGTGTGCCAGACTCGGTCGAAAGCTTTCTGAATGTCAAGGAAAATGGCAGCCGTGTTCTGATTCCTGTCATTTGCTTCTTTGATAAACTCGACTACTCTGAGTAGCTGGTGAGTTGTGGAGTGACGAGGACAGAACCCGTACTGCTCCGGGATAAGAATGTTCTTGGTTTCTAAGAGATCGTTAAGTCTGGTTAAAATAATTCTTTCGGTCAGCTTACTGAGTACTGGGAGTAGAGAGATTGGGCGGTATGACTCTGGGGTGGTTTGGCTTTTCCCCGCTTTCAGAATCAGAATCACAACTGCCGTTTTCCATGATGTGGGAAAATATCTTATTTTAAGCATGTTATCAATGATGTTAGTAATCTTGAAAATTATTAGTAAAGGTAGGTTTTTGAGCATTTTATTTGTTGTTCCTTCTCTGCCCGGAGATTTTTTGATTTTCACATTTTTAATAATATTAATAATTTCCGATGGCTGAGGAGGGGGTGGGGGTCAGCGTTATTATTGTTAATGATGAAGTACGCATCCACAATGTTTGTAATGGTTTCATCTTTGTGTGGGTACTGTATATCATTAATTTGGAATTGGCTCTCTAGCGATTTAGCAATAAGATCAGTTTTGTGTGTATCGCTGAAAGCAGTACCGTCAGGGCCATTAAGGGCTGAAATCGGGGCGGCTTTCCTTCTGAATGCTTTGGCAGTCCCCCAAAGGGAATTGTCTTCAGTATTCAGAGCGGAAAGTGTATCCTCCCATACCTGTTGTCCGTAGAGATAAGTTTTTCTTTTAATTTTATTTTGTAATCCATTTAATTCAGTTTTGTGTTGTGGGTGTCTGGTGGCTTGCCAAGTTTTCTTGGCTCGATTTCTTTCTTTAATAAGGTTTTTGAGCTCACCCTGAACAAATGGTTGCTCCGAGTAGAGGACTGGTTTTGATACACTGGCGTGGCCGTTTAATATTTCATTAGTGAGGTTGCTCACTTGCATGTCAACCTCGTCGGCAGTATTCGCGTCAGGGAGATCAAAGTTATTTGGAATAGAGAGGATGTTTCGGAATTTGCTCCAGGTAGTGGTGATTCTTGGAGGGGGGGGAGTTGAAATTTAGTGGTTCTCGGGAGTTTGATGGGGTTGTGGTCAGAGCTTAATTCAGATATCGATTCTATGGTGCAGGGCCAATTGAGATTTTTCACCAGTGCATAATCAATTGTTGAATCTGAAGCAGTTCCAAATCTAGTGGGTGTAGGTGGGGCATAGAGATCAACATTATTATTTAAAATATAGCTGTAAAGCATTCTACCTCTGGTGTCGCAACGAGGGCAACCCCACGAGGTGTGCTTTGCGTTAAAATCTCCTACAAGGATTGAAAAATTTTGTAGTCTGAAAATTGTGTCTAGGTCGGCACCCCTGTTATTTGAGTTACCAGGTGGGATATAAATTGACGCTATTAATATGCGTCCGTGGTCAGTGGGAGTGAGAGCTATCAGGGTGGCCTCGACAGTAGTAAAGGGGGAGTGGGGTGGGAATTCTATAATGGGCTATTGTACGTTTAATACATAACGCAGTTCCACCCCAGCCAGGGGCCAGGTGGGTTCTGTCGTTACGGTAGCAGGTATAATTCGGTATTTTGAAAGAATTCTCTGTTCTCAGATGTGTTTCTTGGATTAATAAGATATCGGGGGAGTGCTTATCGATGAAATCACGTATCTCAACAATACGTGATCTCATACCGTCCGCATTCCAGGAGAATATTGTAAGGATTACTCATCATTAATGCCTAGATTTGAGATGGAGAAGAAGACTCCCTTTAGCAGATGACCAAGCTTATCTGCCGGGTTTGGGCTATTAACAGATTTTTTTCATTTCGCTTAAAAGCGATGGGAAGAACTTAAAGATATTTTGAATTTCTTGTAGAGCATGAAAAAATGTGAAGTCATTGGTTTTTTTTTAGGGTGCATTAGGTGCTTCCCTGTTATTAGTTTCTCTGTCATTTGCGTTTTGGTTCTTCGACGCCGAGGGGACATTCCCGCGCACCGCCATCTGGTGTTGATTTTTAGAGTTAACGGCTTGAGCAAAACTCAAGCCGGGAATAATTTTAGAGCTGCTAGCCTGGGTGATATCGTTGCGTTGCTGATTTTCCTTAGGTGATTTTCCCTTACCCTTTTTTGGTTTCGAGAAAAATGGGCATTCGATCGATGAGGCCATATGTCCTTTAGCGTTGCAGTTAATACACGTCGGGTTTTCTTTTGTTTCTGTGATTGGGCACTGTCCTGTTCTGTGGTTTTCACCACATTTCAGGCAGCGCGTTTTCATGTGGCAGTTTTAACTCGCGTGGTGAAACAGGTTACAATTGTAACACTGAGTCGTGCGCGAGCCCTTTCTGAATGGGTCCAATTTTATTTGCATGTATAAACAGCTCTTTACAGCGAAAATGTCATCGATATTTTCGTTTCTGGTGACTTCTATGAGAAAGAATGGGAGTGGATTTTTAGTTGAAAATTGCCTCAGTTGGGCCACTTTCTCTACTGCTGTTCCTTTGTTTAGTAGGTCATTTTTAATATCCTCAACTTCCATGGAAGCGGGGAGACCCTTAATTGCTAGTTTTAGAGGCCTGTTTGCCAATGGCTCCGTAATGAAATACTCCACATTTTTGGTGGTGAGAAATTCGGTGATTTCTCGATGGTGATCAGCTGTTTCGGGTTGTATCTTTATGAACCCATTAATGTGTGTGTTTGTGGCTGTGGGATGTGTTTTGTGGAGATTTGCTGTAATATTAGATTATAATCGGTGATGAGTTTCATTGTTATTAATTTAATTTTAGGTGGTGCTGGGGTGACGTCCTCGGCGTCGGTTTTTGCAGTGTCGAGCGCTGCAAATTGGTTGGAGGTTGCTATTGATTTTTGCTTATTCTCCTGGAATGGTCTGGCAGGCTTTTTTGTTACGATAAAGTCATCATTACTATTATTTTTATTTTTAGATTTAATGGTCACAGTTTAGCTGGCCTTAAAATAGGCTCAGCGTGCCTTTTGGCTGATTTAAATTTAAAGTTGTGCTTGCATAAAGCAACTGGGCAAGGCATAAAATCGTTCAGCTTACCCTCTAGGTTCTTTATCTTCTCGTCAATGCTCCTCATCTCTGCATTCAGCTTCTTCATCGTTGCCGTAGAGGGGCTGGTCCAGTTCTTTCTATCTCAAGCATGTTTGTGAGATAGTCTTTTATAGCATCAAATATGAGGATCTACTGTTCGTACATGCTTATCTTTGCGCATTTGTCTTCGACAGTAAGCGGTTGGGGGGAACTAACGTCCTCCATGTTAACACTTTTATCAATGACCTCGCTTCCGGACTCTTCAAAAGACGACATGTCACCACGCCGTCCAGAACGGGAATGAAGAGAGTTCCAACACCCAAGACACACCCTCTCCTAAAGGGGAGAGCAAGGCTGTCCCCGGATTGGTCCCATGCATTCTCAACCTATTCACGTTAAATAGTCGCCCGTTTCGGGCATCGCAGACGAGAGGGAAATTTTGGACGGTGCAGGTTGTCTGCGCCGTTCGAGTCTTTCACCCACTTTTCTACAAGTCGACCGCCCTGCGCCCCAGTTCGCCGGGCCAGTAAGTGGCCTGACACAGTTCTCATCTACTTAATTATTTTTTCACCAATAGTTACACCTTAATTTTTTTTTAATTTACACTTACACCTAGATTTTTATCTTTGCACTTTAATTTAATTTGCTCACCTTAATGTCATTTATCTATTCAAATGTAATTCTCTTAGCTTATCCTATTTATGTATAGTCTATTCACACCTTTAATGCAGCAAAGGGCTAAGGTAAAGCTGAACCCATGTAACCCCCAGTTTTTAATCATTGGAGTTTGAGCTTCCCTGCGGGAAGCAGGTACTCCGTCAACCATTCCATTCTCTTTGAACATACTTATATCAAGTCACATTTCTTCAGAACTGTGACTAGAGATCTAATACAAAAGCATAGGGTACATATTGGATTCATTGTTTTATATCGTGTATGGTAAGTATATTTCCCCCCATTATTAAACGATTATTATTGAACATCAATTTTGTTTGAAGAACTAATTTCGTATTGCTTTTTACTAAGTAATAATGAATCATTTTTTGAAAATAAAGACCATGAGTTTTCTTTGAGGTTATGGATGAATTCAGATTGATTTCTCTTTTGCTGATCGAAAATGCAATTTAAAATATATTTGATTTAATAGGTACCGATTTTAGTGTCAAACATGCAGTTATCTATAATCAATGCAATTTAAAATATATTTACTTCAATAGGAACTCATTGGTTTTAGTGTCAAACGCAGTAATCTATGATAAAGAAAATTTAATAAAATTTTGTTTCATCTTTTTTCTGTATAAAAGGATAGTTGACGGAATTCTTTGTAGGTATCGAAAATAAAAACTTTTTTTTTGCATAAATGTGTGTGTGTTTTTATTATCACTTTTTCTTTTTAATATATGTTGCTTGTAAAATTTAACTATGGATAGCTTCAGGTGTGTTGAATGGGATAAGACCTTCTCTACAGTTTCGAACTTATATCGACATGCAGAATCGATTCATAAGGTAAGTATGAATAAAGAGGTAAGATGTAACATTTGTAGTGTAGAACTCATTTCTAAAAAAAGCATTGGATGATCATGTTGATTTGGTACATAATGTCACAATAGAAAAGGATACGCATAATTTTAACACTTGAGAAGATTTCAAGTATGGAAAGAAACTATTGAAAAGGAAACTACTTCCTTGTATGTTAATAATACAAGAAGTAAATCTGATGAAACAGGTGGAAAAATAACCTACTTTTATTGTCATTGCAATGGTTACTATAATATAAGGGGTGATAAGAAGAGATATATGAAAATGTCTGGTAACAACAATATTAATGGAAATTGCCCTTCACAGATGAATGTTTATGAAGACATTGAAAGCAAAGTCACTGTGCAGTTCACAAAACCCATGTAGGACATGGGGTAGATTTGGGACAGATGAAAATAACAAGAGAAGAAAAAAAGATATAGCGAGAAAACTGGAAAATAAAATCCCAGTCGAAGCTATCGTAGATGATATTAGAAATTTAGTGAATGAGAAACTGTAAAGAATTCATTTAATAACACGCAAGATATAAAAAATATAAAAGAAGAATACAATATAAATTCTGATGGTATTTTGGATTCAAATGATGTAGTGAGCGTAACCAAGTGGTTTTTGAAGGCCCGAAAAACGGAGAAGATTCTTCTGTAGTTCTTTTCAAGGACCAGAACATTTTTGAAGAAGATTTATACCGTGGTATGAAAGCAGAAGATTTTCTACTTGTTATTATGAATGCTTCGCGGAAAGATATATTAAGATTTTATGAAAATGATACTATATGCTTGGATTTCACACATAGAATGAATGCATATGGGTTTGATTTAGCCACATTGTTAGTTTTGGATGATAAGAGAGGGATTTCCACACACACACACACACCAGCATTGATTTTAAGCAATCGACAAGATTCTACATCATTAACACTGGCATTTGCAGCTATTAAGGAACATGCATGTATTTTCCAAAAGTTTTGATGACAGATAATACAGAATCTTTTTTTTAATGCCAGGAAGACTGATTTTGGTATTCCTGAGAAAAGACAATTGTTTACATGGCATGTAGATAGAAGTGGGAGACGTAGTATTTCCAGGTTAATAACGAAGAAGGAAATCCTAGTTGAAGCTTACAAGATTGTTCGAAGTCTTTCAGTAGAAACATATGAAGCAGCCTTTTATGTAATGTTAAAAGAAGCACTGAAGATGTTTGATGAAAAGGAAGATATGAAAGTATTTAAAATATATTTTGAACACAGACATATAGCAAGAGAAGTGAAGTATGGGCATATTGTCACAGGAAATGGTATGGAGTAAATACCGACATGCATATTGAAAGTATGCATAGGACGATAAAGTATGTGCATCTCCAATGGAAAAACAGTGAAGCAATAAAGCATTATTTAGTCTAATGAAATTTGTAAGAGTTCGAGTATTTGATCGACTTATTTCTTTGGAGAAAGGTAAGGTATCGTCAAAAGTAGCTCAGCTGAAAAAAGGCATAAAGTTGGCCAAAGTTTAACCAGTTTATGCATTAAAAACAATGAAGACGAATGGTCAGTTGGTGAAGACAAAAGGTGAAGACATATATATATCATTAAAAAATGTTACATGCTCTGTAGAATGCATTTTTGCATTCCACAGAGGAATGCAACCACTTTTTATATAATTTTGCATGTACATTCATTGATAATGCAGTTCAGTGAAATATGTGCAAACATATCCATTTTTATTTGCAGCTAAAATTTAAATGAAATCAATAGTACTATTTAAGAGGAAAGACTTTCTTTACATTCGCATGCAACAGATGAAGGAATAATTATTTGCGAAGATCGTAAAAAGAAGCCCATGGGGATAATTTGAAGGCCACATCTACAAACACAGAAATTTCCAATAAAGAATTTAAGAAAGAATGCGTGCAACTAATAGATAAAGCATCCCCAGAACATTATGATAGTATTTTAAATTTTTTAAGAAATGCTGTCGATTCATCACATTTATTTCCTAAATTAAATCAAGAAATTGCATTGAAAAACATGAATATGGAGCTGCCCAATAAAAAGATAAAGACGCAGGACTATTTTCAACCAAAAAAGACTTCTCAAATACCGCAACTACATTGGGAAAACCTTCAGAAGAAGAATGTCAAAGTGTGTCAACAAGTCTGGTTTTGACTGCAAAATCAGTATAAAAAGTGAATTTTTCCATTTTAACATTATTAATTTTAGATAAAATAACTGAAAACTGTAAAAGAGTAGTTAATCTAATAATATTTTAACTAATTTTAGAATTTTCAGATATACATGTGCAATATGTGTATTTTTAGGTGTTTTTAGATCATAGTGCAATGCTGATTAACTAGGAGTTTATATATAATATAATTCCTAATGATTTATGCGTAAGTGAAATACATGCACGTTCCTTTTTATTATAGGCAGCTTTAGGTCCAATATACAGTTCCTGATTCACAAGCATTTAAAAAATTTTAACTCTATATATTTAAATTTCTGGCAAATATATAATGTGCAATATATACGGTCCTTTTTGCTGTAGGTTTTAGATCCATATGCTGTAAAAACTATAGATTGACTACGCTTGAACTAGTTGATTTAAAAGAATACATTTGAACTTTTGCAAATGGATAACTGTATAAAAAATGACCTGGTTATATACATAAATTTAAAGTCTCAATAGTGATGATATTTAAACAACTAAAAGTAAAGATTTCTTAACTGAATAAAAACTCATATTTTATTTGCACACTGTTGCCGATATAATAATTAATGGACTGTAAATTTTAACAAATTTAAAAAGTGAAACGGATCTCAACCGTATGGGATCACTATATGTTCAGAACAAATTTAATTCTAAAGTTCTGTGGGCTGGATCTACCAGATGCTGGGTGTTGGTGGAAAGTGATTCATTCATCAGCCAGTAAATTAAAGAAACTAACTTTATTCAGAACTTCCGAGCGAGCAAGCACACGTTTTTTTATTTTTTTCGTTTTCATTTTCGTCACAGGGATATGGATCTGAATAGATCCTCCATCCCTTATCGGAAGTTTTAGTGACCTGAGATGTGGTTTGGCCGGCATGGAAGATGGAATGTCATTCTGGATGAAAGGCTGGATCCTGATTGGTCGGCGGGACTAGACAGAGGGGCGGTGACAGCAGACGCACTCTTGAGGTTTCGGCGGGAAAAAAGAAGTAACTTTCGTGCTGAGAGAACTGAAGTTGAACTGGAAGCTTGTTGATTGGCTGTGACATGGGGTGAGATGCCTCTCTGATTGGCTGCCCTGAGATTTAAGATAAAGAAATTTCAGTGGTAGGGGGCTTGCCTGGTGGGAGCAGCAAAAATTAAGTAAAAAAAAAAGAGTTTATTAAAAAAGAAAAATAAAAAATGAAAAATAATAGTTAAAAAAGAGTTTGAGTAATCATTCACCACCTGTGAATGTTAAAAAGAGTTACGTTAAGGAGGGTTATAAGAATCCAGGAGAATTCTCCTAGGTCTTTTAATGTTTTCAGTAAGATGATAATTTTGGATATTAAGTAAGTTACTATTATTAATGGCAGAAAGGTCATTGAAAATTTTTTTAGCGAGATTTTGAATAAATTTTTTAAATGGCGGAAGTTTTAAACAATCATAGATATGGGAGTTTTTAGTATATCTGCCAGTTTTACAAATATTTCTGATGATAGAATTTTGTGCTACTTCAAGAATTTTAATGTTACTATTTGCTGCATAACCCCACACAGGGCAGGCATAACTGAGGATGGGACGCAAAGCAGCAGTGTAGAGAAGTATCTTATTATCTCTAGTCATATCAGAATTCCGGCAAATTAAGGGATAAATTAATCTGAGTGCGATCCGGAATATAATTCTTGCGTGTAAGATATGTTGTGTCCAAGTGAGCTTTTTATCTAAAATAACTCCTAAGTATTTAGTGGACTGAGACCATTGAAGTGGTGTGGAATTTAGTGTTGGAGGTGTGCATGGTTTAGTTCTCCTGGTAAAGAGCACCGCAATAGTTTTTTCAACATTAATTTTGATTTTCCAGTTATCGAAGAATTTTTCCAGTAGAGCTAAGTGCTCGTGTGATTGTGTCATGATTCTTGTATGTGGCCATACTAACTGTGTCATCCGCGTAAAGGTTAATCATTGTTTGTGGGTGTGTTGGCATGTCATTAATGTAAAGATTAAATAAGATTGGTCGCAACAGGGAACCCTGAGGGCATCCAATATTGATGTAGTTTTTATCAGAAAGCGTGTTGTGTTGACTCTGACTTAAAAGTATCTATTAACAAGGTAAGAATTTACGATATGAATAAGAGATGGAGGGAAGTTATATTTAATTAGTTTATAAATGAGGCCACTAATCCTGACACGCTCAAAAGCCTTCTGAATATCCAGAAAAATAGCTCCAGAGGATCTGCCTCTCTGAAATCCAAAAGTAATTTTTTCTGTCAGCCGAAACGTGTGTCTGAATCCTGTTTAAAATAACGTATTCTGTCACCTTACTGATAGTAGGGAGCAGAGAAATTGGTCTATAGCTATTAGCGGAGTGAACATTTTTGCCTTGTTTTCTGATCGGTAGAAAAAATGGCCGTTTCCCAATTGTTTGGAAAATGCCTGAGAAAGAATTTTATTAATATATATATATATAAGATAAGTTATAATAAATATAGTTTTGAGAGAAAAATTTTTAATCATCTTGTTAGTAATGTTATCAATACCTAGTGTTTTTTTATTTGCATTTTTTTAATGTATTCCAGGATTTCGTCCGGATTAGTTGGCTTAATAGGAGAGGAGGGGGAGCGGGAAAAGAAGTTTTCAAGTGTATTAGTGACGTCAGGGTCAATCGTGTTAGTGTAACCTGTTGGTCTGGAGTTTTCAGTGAAATTATCCTTAAGTGCTTTAGCTATTGCATTTGCTTTCTGATCGTCCGTATTAGCGGCGCCAGAATTGGTGTTTAAAATTGGGATGTCAGCGCGTTTATTTTTGAATACATGTTGCATTTTCCAGAGGCTATTGTCTTGGGTGTTAAGTTATTGTAGTGAGTTATGCCATTTTTGTTGAGTGTTTTTTGAATTCTCTTTTAATTAGAGCTTGTAATCTGTTTGTTTCTGTTTTGTAGATGAGATTAAGTGTTCTTTGGTACATTTTTCTGGTTTACGGTTGTTTTACATTCCAGGGACTGGAACCGTCAGGTGCCTCCGCCCTTTATCTGGCGATGAAGTTGGTCTGGTGTTGCTGACTTGTTAGGAGATGGAGGCGTGGCTTCAAAGATGAGGGCCAATGGGGAGTGGAAAAGGATGCAATTGGATTGGATGCTGCAGTGAGCTTGTAATGAATATGTCAAATAGGAATGGTGCTAGGACTTAAAAATTAACATGGAGATGGGATGAAAATAATAAAGAAAATTAAAATTAAAAAATTAAGAAAACAAGAACTTAAGAATTAGAAAAAATAAAGTTTGAAAGCATTGGGTAATTCCTCTTACGAGGAACCCCTCAACTTTAACGTGCATGTATCCGACCACATTGATGTCGAAGATTCTTTGGTTATTGTGGTTTCTGGGTAACACCACTTGGAAAAATGGGAGTGGGGCTTTTGTTTTCTTGGAAATTAGTTGGGTTACGGAATCAATGGTGAATCCTGCTTCCTCGAGATCCTCTTGGATCTCGGAGGTTTTTGTGAAAATGGGGAGTCCTTTAATCACTACTTTAATTGGTTTATGAGTTTTAGGCTTGACTACGATAAACTCGTAGTCACTATCTTGTTCTAAAAACTGGGTTAGGCTATGATATTCTTCGCTGTTGCTTGCAGTTAATTTAAAGAATCCGCCGGCGGGCTTATTTGTCGTTTCAGGGAATTTGGAATAAATGGCTTTTAGTTGATCTCTTACTGTAGTTTTTATCTTAAGGTAAATAGGGGAAATAGGCTTTTCCTGAGGTGTTTGTTCCGTTTGCGTTTCTTCTTCTACATCGGATTCAAGATCGGAACTATTGATGGTGGCGATTGGTTCAGTAGCGGAGGGAGAGGCAGGTCATGCGGTTTTTTTAGGGAAGACAAAGTCGTCCGTCGAAGTCTTGGGTTTCTTCCTCTTTTTCTTTGGTTTACGTTTCGGGAGAGGATTATCCTCAGCCGATTTGATATTCTTATTAATTATTGGGTGGTTTTCAGCTATGATTTTGGGTTCTTCTGGCATTGGCGAGGGATTTTTAGAGTTAGAGTTAAATTTTCTAAAATTAGGGCAAGTAGGGTTATTGCATGGGGGAAGGGATTCAAGCTCGATCAATGCAGCATCCTTACCTTACTTTTGCTCCATGACCTGCTTCCTGACGATATCCTTCAAGTGGGCGTTTTGTTCCGTGTCAGGGCGGCAATCAATGATTTGTGAAAAGTTCACAATGCAAGCATCTTCGGCAACTATAGTAGATTCAAGATCCGTTCTTCTGCTGCACGAGCACTGTCTGTCCGGTGGATCGACGTCCATCGTAGCCATAATATAGGGTGTTTCATATTGAATGGTTTAAAAAGAATTGCCTAGTGTGACTGCCGTAATGGATTTATTCAGCCGAAACAAATTTATTCTGCTACTACAATTATACATGTTTTATTTGGCAACAAGGAAAAATTATCGAATGATAAACTCGCTGCTATAGGCGCTGTTAAACAAAATGTCGGCCATGCAGGTGTAAGCCTACTCCGTTTTCGAATATGCCAATTTGAATATGAATTATGTACATTTTCCGTGCCCAAGTCGCCAATTATGGCGATCAACTTTGCCACATAAGTGGAACGTGGCTTCATCGGTAAACACCAGTATGTTCTCGAAACCATTCAAGTCGAGCTTTTTTTTTTGAAATTTCACTCAGAAATTCTTACGCAACGGTTTGTCAGTTGGTTTTATAGCCTGGGCCATCTGATATCTGTACGGCTTGAATTGGAGACGTTTCCGTAAAACACGCCACGCCGTTATGTAAGGGACAGCCAGTTCTGCACCTGCACGTCGCGTTGATTTTGAGGGACTCCGTAAAAACGAATCACTAATTCTTTCAATCACTTCGGGTTTTGTTTCTTTTCGTCCTGGGCTTTTATTCTTGCATAAGCAGCCGGAATCCTGGAACTGCTTCACCCACCTGCTTATGTTATGCCGATGCGGTGGTTCTTTATGAAATTTCGTGCGAAAATGTCTTTGCACAACAGTTACCGAGGAGGTTTTGGCATATTCGAAAACGCAGTGCGCTTTCTCCTGCATGGACAACATTTTGTTTAACAGCATCTCTAGCGGCGAGTTCGTCATTCGATAATTTTCCCCTGTTGCCAAATAAAACTTGTATAGTTGTAGTTGCAGAATAGTTTTGTTTCGGCTGAATAAATCCATTACGTCAGTCACACTGCGCTATTCTTTTTGTCCCATTCAATATGAAACACCCTGTACAACCTTGGTAATCGTACATTTTTCTGTTACGATTTTTGAATTTTATAAGATACTTGATCGGGTTCGGCGTGTAGGCGTGTCTCATGTTTGTGTTTGGCTTGGAGGATTCCGAGTGGGCGGAGCAAACAGCTTCGGTGAAAGTAGAAATTTCTGCTCTAAAATATTGGGATTAATGATGTTAGAGTAATCTCCGATATGAATATTGTTGTTGAGGCAATTAGTGAAATTAGTCCAACAGGTGATAATTGCTCTAGGATTCTCTTGATGAATGGGTATTGAAAAGGAAAAGTTAAGCATAACAGGGTTATGATCCGATGAGAGCTCAGCAAGAGAGTTAATAGAATGGGGGAAGTTGAAGTTGCCAATGAGAGCAAAATCAAGAGTATTTTGAGAATTATAGCCAAATCTAGTGGGGGTATCAGGGTAAATAATATCAAGATCTAAGAGGTCAGAGAAGGTTTTAAGCTGAGTGCCTCTCATGGAGTTATGGGAGCAATTCCACGTATTGTGTGTGGCATTAAAATCGCCAAAAATCACACAATGGCTGTTGACTTGTAGGATAGTTTCCAGGTCTAAAGTAAAAAGGTGATTATCAGAGTTAGGGGGAATGTAGATGGAAGTAATAGTGACTGGGTGTAAGTTAGGAGGGTTAATAGTGACCAAAGTGGCCTCGGCATAGTAAAGTTGAGGAGTGGGTATGAGAAAGTGGGGAATGGAATTTTTAATAAGAATTAAAGTACCACCGTAAGCTGCCCGTCCGTGATTCGATCGCTCCTGTAGCATTTGTAATTATTAATGTTCATGGTGTGCTTAGGTCTCAGATGTGTTTCCTGGACAAGAATGAGGTCAGGACTGTACTTCTCTACGAAGATCTTGAACTCGTGAGTTTTACTTAAAATTCCGTTTGCGTTCCATGGCCAATCATAGAGCGACTAATCATCTTCATTATTGAGAATAGAATCTACTAGGGCGTACAACTTTTGCTTTTTATTTTTATTGTTGCTATTTTGGGGTGGTGAAGCATTAAAGTTTAGGTTGTTAATTTGTGTAGCTAGAGAAGTAAGGGCTTGAATGATGCCTTGGATTGATTGATTTATGACATTTAGACTTTCATTGGCGTTTGAATTTACGTTGATTGGGGGGGGGGGAATACGATTAACTTGATTGGCCTGAGTTTGCAGCGAAACGGTAGGAACTCCACCACTTCGTGACGCCATCTGTTGGTGTTTTTTACAGTTAGAAGTATTCTGGCTATTAGCGGCTGCAGCGTAGGAAATGTTTGGTCGAACTAGACTATTGACAATATCAGTGTAAGTGTTTTTAGCGATGTTTCCTTTTTTTCGGTTTAGGGTACAAGGGGCATTTTGGATAGTTGGCCATGTGACCAACTACCTTGCAGTTGATGCAGTACATTTGCTCTACACGTTTGATTGCACAGTCTTTAGTTTGATGTTCCTCCCCGCATTTGAGGCATTTGGGTGTCAAGTGGCATTGTTTTGAGGTATGATTGAACTTATTACATGTGTAGCATTGGGTTACTCCTTTGCTGTTGAAACCTTCGACGGTGACCGTTAGGAAGCATAGTTTATTTAGATCAAAAATGTTTGCGTTTTGTATGTCGTGGGGAAGATTAATTAGAAATACGGGGAGTTTATCTTTGGTGATCCTGCCTATTAATTGTGTAACTTTAGTGATTGTGAATCCGGATTCACAATTAGTTCATTTTCAATGTCACTGATCTGGGTGTCTCTGGGGAGTCCTTTAATGACTACCTTAATAGGGCGTTTCTCTTTAGGGTCAATGGCGTAATATTTATAGTTTAAGTTGTCAAAGATCAGTAAAAGTTGGTGTCTTTGCTCTTCCGTATCGGTGTATAATTTGAGGCACTCTCCAGTTAATTTACCTCTGAGAGTGGGCAATCGGTCCGTGAGTTCTTTCATTTGGGTTTTGTAGGTATCAATGAATTTCATCATTACAGGTGGAGGTAGGTATTTGGGCAATGGTGTAGTTTTATCGATTGGGGCGTTGGCTTCAGTGGTGTGAGTTCCGGCAGTTTCCCTGTCCTTTTCCAAATGATCAAATTTGTTTTTAAGCTCTATTTCAAAATTTAATTTAGTCACAGGAGAGTTAGGTTTAGTTAATTTTCTAGTAGGGGGAGCAAGCACACGTGATTGCTTCACCCGTTTTATATACAGAGCGTATGACGTCACACAACCTCTTTACAGTTACAAAAATGTGGCGCCATGCAGCCACTCATTCACACAAATCATTTTTTTACACAATACTATACATTTCGAACTGAACACAAAAGGCTACTTCAGTTGGCTCGGAGCAAATCTATACAAAGGAACTCTCGCCAACTGGCACCAAAACATACTTTCCCATTAAAATAATTGTCATAGTAAAATTCAGTCATGTTTGCTGTTGTTGCTTATGCCACCTGATCGACAGTAACATCAGATCAAGGTCCACGAAATTCATCGCAGCTAAGGGCTAGAATTTTACGCCTATCGTTAGCCTAAGCTTTGAGCACCCAAGAAGGGGACAGTACCATTTTGCTCACACAACACGATAGATGGCGACACCATTCGGACCCATTGATTTAACGAGCACGTTCTCGGTTTATACTCGGTGAGTATTTGGTGGCGTCGGGAATCGAACCCAGACCTCTCGGTCTGGAGTCCGATGCAGGGGTGGCCAACCCGCGGCAGGCGTGCCACATTGTGGCACGCGGGAGACGTAACTGTGGCACGCGAAGGCTTATTGAAAAATTACAAAAATTTTATGAAAATATTACTGAATTAATTGAAGTACAATAGAAAATTATCATAAAGATAATATGTAAAAAACAGAAATTTTCTGCATGAAATTTTAAAGGCGCTATGCAAGATTTTTTCTTTTCTTCAGTATAGCGCCAAAAATGAGATCTTGCTCATTTACTTACAATTCCACGGCATTCTAAAGTTCCGAGAAAAGTGTTGAGTAGTGTGAGGCTAAAAACAAATAAATTCTCTCTGTCTCGGACGGTCGAATCTGCCCACAAAGTCACCCTCTCTCGAGGGCGGTTATTTTGTAACATCTCGGATTTCCATTCGAATTTCAGCTTTCCCTTGCAGTGCTGAAGTTTAGCATTTATAGCTATTGGCTGTCAGCGTGATGTCAGATAAAAAGTTTTTTCCGAGGGTGTTGGCTATTTACGATTTCTGTTATGTCAAGAAGTAATTCTGCAATATATTATTAGAGCAATTGTTGATACGGTAGAAGTAACTCTATCTGAACAAAGCAGCCGCTTTATGAAGAAGAGGGAGTGAGAACTTGCATCCATGACTAATCAAGATGCTGGATTCGGAGCCTAGAAAATTTGTAGCGTAACATCGGCAAATTGTTTCTACCTGCCAGATTCAGTCGATTTTAAACTCTGTTTAGGAAGACGTTAAGCTTTTTTTCCTTTTCTAAAATTGTTTTTAGATTTTAGTGTAGAGTATCGTTGCTTAAAAAAATTTTTTTAAGAGCATATTGCAGCACGTGATTTTAAATTTGTCTTGGAAGAACAATACTTGTTTACACTTCAAAATGCTTCCAAGCCTGTTTGTTTGATATGTGGAATTTGTATAGCAGTTCCAAAAGAATTTAACTTGGACCGTCATTTCAAACAACTGCATAGTGATTTCAACAGCAAATATCCTGTTGGATCAAATTTGAGAACGAAATTTATCAATAAAAAAAAAGAAATCTTTAGCAGGTCAACAATCTTTGTTCCAGAAGAAAAATGACGATATGGAAACCACTGTGAAGGCTTCTTTTGAACTTTCTTTGTTGTTAGCCCGCAAGAACAAACCATATTCTGACGGAGAGGAGATGATAAAATGTAACCTTTTAATTTTCGCCCAAAATGTCGGTGATCCAAATGTCAAAAATATGGTTGATAAAATAGCTTTGTGTCTAGAAATACTGTCATGTATCGTATAGATGACATGGGCCAGGATGTTGGAATGCAAATTGTCTCTGGACTACGAAATTGCAAATATTTTTCGTTAACTTTGGATGAAAGCTGTGATATCACAGACAATACGCAGTTAAGCACCTTTGTGCGTTACACGAACAATAATTTTGATACTGTGGAAGAACTTCTTGATTTGTGCCAACTAGTTTTAACTACAGGTGAAGATATTTTTAAGAAACGTAAAAATGTAATTGAAGTTAACAAAGTAGAATGGATAAAATTAGACAGTGTTTGCACACAGATGGAGCGCCTTGCATGGTTGGCAGATTAAAAGGTTTTGTTGTATTGCTTGAAAATTATTTGGGAAGAAAAGTTTTCAAGTATCATTGTATTACTCATCAAGAAGCTCTTTGTGCCAAGGTCTTAAACTTGTCTTTCGGTGTTGGCCCCATGGTGCGCTGTATCAACAAAATATGAGCTCGTGCACTGAATCAACAAAGATTTCGTACGCTTTTCCCCGAAGAAACGGAAGAAAATGGCGAGTTACTTCTTCATTGTAGTGTGCGCTCTTGCGAGATTTTGGAGTTTGAGGGAATGTGTTTTAGAATATCTGGAAGAAAACGATGAACTGCCCAGTGAATTCTCGCTCCACATGAGTGAAAATTGGCTGTGGGATTTAGCTTTTCTTACCGATATAATGGAAAATTTAAACAATTTAAATTTAAGATTACAGGGGGGAAAATTGTATTTTTCCTACCCTAGTTGGTCATGTATTTTTTTTGTGAACAAATTTTTGCTTTTTTGTCTGGATTTGGAGAGAAAAATTAACTAATTTTCCATTCATGCAGGAATTATCTGCCCAAGTTAGTAATGATCCGAACTATGATAGATTTAAAAATTTAATATCCATTTTGCAGGATTCTTTCAGTGCCAGGTTTGAGGATTTTAAAGATGATAAAAAAATACTGGACTTTTCACTAATCCTTTTTTGATTTCTCTTCAAAACATTAATTGCTACCCATCTCATTTACAAATTGGAATTATTGACCTATAGCCCCATATTAATCTGAAAAGCAAACATAAGGAAATTATTTTAACCGTAAATGATCCGAATTGCTTCGAATTTTGGAAATTTGCTCTACCAAGCAATTTTCCAAATTTACATGATTTAGCGGTCAGATATTGCTGTAGGTTTGGATCAACATATGTTTGTGAAGAAATGTTTTCTGTTATGAACGTAATTAAATCAAAATATCGCTCAAAATTAACTGATATGTACCTAAAACGCATAATTTTTTTAGCATCTTCACGAACCAATCCAAATATAGAGGATTTAGTAAAAAAAACTACAAATTCAAAAGACACATTATAAGAAAGTAGTGATTGCTTAGTAATTATTTAAAATAAACTTTTCAAGTTGCTTACATTTATTTTCTACATAAGCTAACTGACTGATCCTGTAAAAATTTATCAACAATACAATATGTTTCTACTTTTGTTTTATTTGTTATACCATTTTTTTTTTTTTTTTTTTACATTTTCACTATATAGAATTTGCAATTAAAAATATGTTTTTGGTGTAAATAAGCCTACAGGTAACATTTTTTGCACTTTTGTATATTTTTTAGTTTGGTGGAAAAGTTGGAAGTGGCACGCGTAACTTTTTTGTATCAGATTGTGGCACGCTTCCCAAAAAGGTTGGCCACCCCTGCTCTAACCACTAGGCTACCCACGGCATGTTAAATTCTAAATATAGCAAGTGATTTTCTAACAAAAACTTAATTATATTTTTCAGAAGTTAATTTTTCCCTATCCTAAAGACACCTATTTGCAGAGGTTCAACTGGATTCACTTCTCTGTGGCTGCTACCTTGACATGGTAGAGAAGCTTTAAATTTCAAATGGTATAACTAAAAGCAATCTTAAATTATAAAATTCAGGATGAAATTTCAGTTTAGGAAAACTAATTTAAATATACATTCTGTATTTTAATGTATTGTGCTCTTTATTTCTAGAAAGAAGTTCGTTTTAGACTGATACATCTATAGTTCCAATACTTCACATATGTGCCTGTGTGTGGTTCTAGCAAAAAAAGAACTTAAATAAAATTTCTATAATTATTCTTTTTTTTTGTGTGTCTCAAACTACTTGATCTACTCAAATAAGTCTGAGTTTGACATCTTTCTGAATTATGTAAACATGACCATACTCAAAATGTAAACATAGCTCTATATATATGAAATTAGGAGTAGGGTTAGTTATCTCTCAAAAAGTTTAATTAATGTTGGTTTACACTTACTTCTGAATTCCATTAAAGCAAGAACTGAGTCAAAAGAATGCATGTGAATAAAAATAATTCTGAATAAAACTGTAGTAATACCAAACACTTCAAAACCTATAGTTTATGCACAAAATGCTTCCATCAACCATTGATTGTTATGTTATTTTTTACTCTTTTTAATAATATTTTATATGTAATGATTTTAAAGAAAAAAATTATTAAAAAGAAGTCTAAGATTTTACACATGAAAAAAAATTACTGTGTTGCACTATCATTTATATATTTTGTTGTTGTGACAGTCACTTATAATTTCCAATTTTTAGAGTAATAAAAATAGAGTTAACAGACTTAACCATAATTTTTTGTGTTTGAACATTAGTTAATCCTCTATAGTAAATTATTTTATATTGATTTTGCATTAATCTCTATCTTTGTAAAGGGTCATTATATCTTGTGTGTTACTGCTTTATTTGTATTTGTAATTTAATGAATAGTATCTTTCTATAGAAGTATGAATTTTTTTCATCAAACCTAATGATGTTAAATGAGCAAAACATTTTATTCAAAATGAATTTCTTTTATACCAAAATCTTGATTCCAGTTATAGTTAAATTTGGATAAAAAAGTATCTATACCTTTATGTGCTGCTATTGATAATATTTCACTTTTCGTGTACTTGTGTTTTGCTTTTATCCTGCAATCTCAGTGCTCAAAGCAGATACCGCGATCCTGGTGGCTGTAAATTTCTTCATTTGGATAGTAAAATTTTTATCATTTCATTGGAGCCATATTTAATATCAGATTGTTTCTAAATGATTTAGAAAAACAAAAACAAAAATTGTCTTTTGATAAATATAAACCACGGATTGAACAATATTTTAAAGCACTAATTCAATTTTACACGTTCTTCATTGAAACAGATAGTTAATAATAATAGTGACAACTATTAATTGGATGTGAAACTATTTACAGTAAATAGCAGCGTTGCCTATATGGTGGATAGAGTGGAGGCGTCACAAGTTCGTTATAATGATAAATAGATATAGTGATGGTATTATCAGCCTGACAACTGAAGGAAACCCAAACTAGTTCACTGTCAAAAGAAATCTATCTGCATGTGTAATCAAAATTTCACAACTATTTTAGAAATGATTTTTTTAAGACTTATGTACCACTTTTTTTGTTAATTAAATAGCAATATAAAAATTTGATGCTGTAAAAATCAGCAGTTCGTTAGTCAAAACAATTCTAGTGAATAAGGTCACTTCAGAAGTGACTAAGATTCGGGAGAAAAAAAAAGCTTAGGTAAGGTAATAAAATACTTATTTTAAATTTGTTTCTCTTGCTCTGTAACGGAATATATCAGCAAGCATACCGTGCCCAAAATCGCAGCATGATTCTGGCCTATTCAAGAATTGTTTTCCAAACAACCCGCGTGGTTACCAAGTTTAACTTCCTCGATTTTATCTTTATCGGAATACGAATATTGTAGTGAATTATCGAAGATCAACATATTGATTTAGTTTTTGACCTGATAGGTGAATTTTAAAAGAGCTGTGGAATAAACAGTTTGTGTTATTTGAATTTACGAGAATGCTGAATTGACTACATGTGAAAAGTAAGCTGAAATCAATTTCAAATAGTGTTGATATAATCTCATTTAAAAAATGTGTGCTGATGCATTAGAAAAAATTAATTCTTGAAGTATTACATTAAGAAAAAAATATTGCAAAAGCAAGTTGAAAATGGACTAAAATAGGAAAACACAAGTTTTTGATGAACCATAGCTGAATGATTTTATTATGATATAACTTTAAGAGAGTTAAACATTTGTAGCATGTTGAAAATATTATTCCTGTTGATATTTCATTGAAAAATAAGTAATTGCGAGCTAAGAGTATCATGAAAAATGTATAGGATTATCTGAATGAATTCTGTGATATATTGAATAAGAAGTTTTTTCTGTAGGGCTGGGACAAATAATCTTTTAAGTAAAAATAAAACTGATTCGATTAAAAATGTTCGGGCAATTTTCATTTAAGTTGCAGAAAAGCTATGAACAAATTTTCTCAAAAATAGAGGACGTTGCTAAAACAGAGATAACTGCTTGCAAAAAATTTGTAGTATTGTAAGCAGAGATCTGGACACGAAGAGTTAACAAGTACTCTTATTACTCTAAATTTGTAAATGTTATTGATTTGTCGTCAAATAAAATTACACAATAAACTGACACCCCGCCCCCCTATTAATGATTTGAGCATTCAAATGACACCACTTTTATGCAGCTGCCAATAACTCCACATTGATACCATCGTCGACACTGAATTCAGGTTAGCGATTTTTTTCTTTATTGAAACTGAATTATATATAATAAAAAAAAGAAAAGTCAGAAAATTTATCAAAATTGAAATACAAGTGTACTACGGAGTGTTCATTCTATGCTGACAAAATTTACTTAAATTTGAAGGAATGATCATTAACGGAATCGAATTTGTCGATAAGTTGGAGGAATTTCTGGAACAATTAAGTGAAAAGGTAATAGATAAAAAAAAAAAAGAGAGAAATTATTAGAATGGTTTTTAGACAACTGTCACAAAGAAGTCTCGTTTCAAAAAGTATTTCTGGAAATTTTAACTATCCTATAGTTAGAAAAGAAAATCTTTTCATTTGCATATTAGGTGCCTTGAAAACAAACCAAAAAAAACCAAAAAAAAAACCAAACATTTAAAGTTGTTAAAATAAGATTAAAAATGGAGTAATGTGCAGATTTATGCATTGAAATAGAAACAGTCAAGACAATACATATTTCAACCACATATTTGCCTACCTTCAAAAAACATTTTATAGAAAATTTAGATATTTAACGAATAAACGAAGAGAGGATTTTTGTAAATTTCACAAAAAAGAAATATCCTTTCTGCATGGTTGAGAATTGTTAGTATCAATTAAATATTGACGAAATTACACGACTAAACATACATGTTGTCGTAGTCATAGTTTGGGTGGTCTTTGCTAGGACGGAACACAGATTGTGTGCCAGGAACTCAATGAAATTCAAAATCAAATGCAATTTCTTTCTACCATCTACATTTTCTTAAACAGGATACCGTAAGGACTGCTTATGATACATATATATGTACACTGCGGACCACACAAAATACCTCGAGGAAGCATGCAAACCATGAGAAATTTACATCCTACGTTGGTGGCGATGAAATATGCAAATCATTAGCATTATAGCGCAGATTCACATCACGGGTAATTGTTTTTTCGTGCGTGTACCCCCCCCCCTTAATATGCCTCATGGAAGACATCGAGCATCTTTTGACCATGTTTCTCAATTCGACCGATGAAGAACAGTAGCCTATATTTATTGCGTATTATCCTTCACAGAAATCTGTCAAAGTGTTGGACGAAATCAAGCACTAGTGATGTAATCTGTCATCACTGGATGCAGGTGGAAATGACGGACAGACGGAGCCGATCGCACTCACCTCGTTGTATCACTGCTCGTGATGACAGGCGGATTGTAGGCATGGCAGTGATGGATCGTACACCACAACGTCACGAACCACACCACAACAGATTCAGTCTACGCATCATTCGGTAACTGCTCATACCGTGCGACGCCGTTTTCAACAGAGCAGAATGTCCGTAAGGAATCTATTGCTACGTTTACCCTTTCCTGAAAACCACAGACATTTGCGCCGTCAATGGTGCCATGAACGGCGGACATGAACAACGGAATGGAGTGACATTGATTTACTGACGAATCCTGCTTCTGCCTGTAACATCACGATAGTCGGATTCGAGTTTGGAGACACCGTGGGGAGAGGCTGCTGAAGTGTTGCGTTATGTATCGCCACACTGGTACTGTACCCGGTATCATGGTTTGGGGTGATATTGGATTTCACTGCCTCACCTTTCTAGTACGCATTGTCCGTACACTGAACAGCCACAGCCACATCTCTGAGGTGTGTTAAAGCTCATGGTCTTCCTATACATTCAGCTCTTGCCATCAGCCATATTCCAACAGCAAACATTGAAAATTGCGCGATTACTCATGGCATGCAATGTTCGAGAATTCTTCTTTACCCTTCAGATTAAATTTCTTCCTTGGCCAGATTGCTCTCCCGACCTATAGCCAATCGAAAACGTATGGTCCATGCTTAAACAAAGACTGGCCCGGGATACAACACCTCTGCTACACCAGATCAACTTTGGCAATATGTGGAAACCGCAAGGATTCGTCCAAAGCCACTTTGATTCTATGCCGAGATGTGTGGCAGCGGTTATAGCCAACAATAGCGGCTACACTAACTATAGATTTTGTCATCATCCTCACGTCGTAAGAGGCTTTAATTTTAATCGTTTGATCTTTGTACAACATGTTATCTGCCAAATATATTTCGCTACGATATCTCTGGTCCTTTTTGATGTTGCATTTTGTGTGTCCAGCAGTGTATAATGTAAACTTATTTTATTTGTTATTACTTACGATAAAACTTATATTTTGATACCGAACTTGCGTAAAAATTAAACAATATTAGTTTGAAATGAATAAGTTAGAGGAACTTGTAATTTTCTATGAAACAAAAATTGTTTTAACCTACAATTATGGTATATAGAATCTAATCTCATATTGTTATCTAATGACATTAACAGCAAGTTATTATTAATATTACTAAAATTAATTACTGTTTAAGACACTGGCGCAGATTGTCCTACGGGCTATACATTAAACATTTCTAGGGGCCCCTTAAAAGATTCACGATCTTTTGCTAACATATGTTGGGGCCCCCCTAAAGTTTAGGGGCCACTTATCAGTGATATGTCTGATACGGTGGTAGCTGTATACGCCCCTAGTGCAGCGGCCTCCTCTACAAGGTGGGTATTCAATGACATCAGGACTCGAACTAGCAGCACTCCGGCCCCGAGTTCGTGATCATAACTCCTAGCCTACTTTGCACTTCTCTAATAGTTGTTGAAAAAGGACCACTTGATTTTTTCAATGCAATCCAATTCATATTGTGAAGTTTCGTTGTATTGCTTCATTCCCTTTTTTAAAGAAAGGTAACTTATACCCATTGCGACTAACTAAACATTACAGCCCAAAATTAATATCAATTTTATATTCCTCAAAACAAAATTTTATGAATATTTTTTAACTGCTATTATTTGGAAAAATTTTTAAAGTAGAGATGAAGAATAACATTTCTAAATGAAACACTGCTCTAGAATATTAGTAAAAAAATTTTTATGAACCTTCCATTCTTTAATTTATTTTTTTAAAAATGCTTGTTAATATCTATTACATTTATTTGTTTTTATTTGTTCAGAAACAAATCCTTCCTTTTCACCTTCTTTTTTAATTTTTAAAGTATGAATACACACAAAAACGATAAAAGACTTTTTGAAGCCCTGGGACTTTATGCAAAAGTAGACTCTTTGGCCTCATCGCAAAGTTAGACCTTGTGCCTCTGTTTCCTACACTCTTACTTAACTGTGACTGAGTGCGCCATACTTTATTATATGTTATTTATTATACATGTTATTTATGAATAAATCATACAATAACAACTTTTCAAAAATATTTAATAAGTATGTACATTGCTTACCTATTAAGAATAGTCGCATTAAGAAGGCTTTTAAATGTAATAAAAAAATTGGTAGCTCAGTTTTTAATTACAATAATATTAATGATTTCCAAAATAGTAATAACATTGTAATTGTAAAGATTATCCTCATTTTTTATACAGGATCTTCACAAACATGTTGTAACAGGTAATTTAAATATTGTTGAAGATAATACTCTCAGAGAAAAGTAATTTCCAAAGATACTAGCTATATCTTAATGATCTCTAATAATAATAATGCTATAAAAACAAATTTCTAATGATATTAGTAACTTCATTACAAAATTAGCAATTAAAAATAGTTTTCTTATTGTAGCTTTCAATAAATTTAAATGCAAAATTTTAAATGAGTTACTTAACATTAACTATAAAACTGAGTGATATAATTCACAAAAATATGAAGCATCTGTGACGGATCTATACGGTCTTTTACTAACATCTTCTATTTTTCTTAAAGCAATTTATTTATTTCAACCAATCTTCACCGAGAGCCAGGCGTGATTTATGTAAATAAGATATATTATATAAGTTCGGTTTTCGCGAGTTAAGAAGTGAAGTGATAGGAAGTGAGAAGTCAAGTGAATTAAAGATCGAGATGTCGACACGAAGTTCTTGACAAGTATAGCTAGCCTGATACGTGTGGATGTACGCGAAGAGAAGCGGATTGAAAATAGTGAAATTCATTACTACTCAGCGTGGAGTTTTCACCAATTCTTCCAGCCGTAAAAAGGATTGAAGTCGTCACGAAGGAACCGCCGCTGTAAAATATAAGGTCAGTGGCTTAGATTAAGATATTCTGATTATTCGCCCGTGGCGTAGGTGTAATTGTGCGCGTTTAAGCTTTCCTAGATTCAGTTGGAAAAAAAAAATTCTGTATATTCCGCTAGTATTGATACCCCACTTTATTTCTCCACTTTCAATTATTTATCTTAACTTGATTTGTGTTGTGTCTAAACGTATTTACTGTGATAAGCATCAATAAATCTGTTTGAATTGCAGTTATGTCTTTTGATCATTTAAGTCCGCCTACACATCCAGCAGGATTTTCAGATAGACAGGAAGGTATTAGTGTAAGGGGTAGCTATAGTTCACCACACATCAAATTACAGATCTACAAAAGAACTTCCTTATCGTCAATGTTGATAAAGTTCCGGGTAATTGTGCAATTACTCGTAAGTGGCTTTATGCTAAAATGCTAAGCAAACATTTTCAAAATAATACTGCTTTTAAAAAATCTAGCTCAAGCAATATAAACATTTGTAATCGAAATTCTGCTTTTTATAAAATTCTATATTTACGTATTTCGGATATTAAATCTCATATTTTCCTAACTCCAAAATTTCATTAAAATCCTATTAAATTTAGAACTATAAGGAATGGTTTTAAACCTTATATTACACATGCTGGTAAGAATCTAAAAAACATTATTCCATCCACTTTAGACAGATAACCTTATTATTGTTAAGAACAGTATGGACATTATAAAGTATATGCAAGGTAAGAAAATTATTGCTATTCATACCTATGATTTTGAAGAATTATTTAACTCCATAAATATAGGAGACATGTTTATGATTCTTAAAATAGACTATAATTAATATTCTTTGAATAAATTAATAAAATATGATAAATATCTTTCTATTATTTAATAGTATTCAATGAAACTTATATTTTTCATAATCACTCTGATTATAAGCAAATTAACGGACTACTTCAAGGTGGTCCTGCTAGTAACTGTTTAACAAATATTTATTAGCACTTTTATGAAAATGATAGTAATACATACATGTCCTAATTATTTTAGTAATTTAGTATATTTTGTTCATAGCTTTAATAATTATTCCCGATATTTGAAATATTAAAAACTAAATTATAATAATGAGTCAGCAAACTTATTGGACCTTCCATTAAATGTTAAGAATAATATGCTAATAAGTAATATTTTTGATAAAATGGACTCTTTCGATTTTAACATTATAAAATGCCATTCTGGGGTAGTAACACACACCTATCTATATTTAGAAATAATATCCTAAATTTTATAAAAAGAAACAATTAACTAGTTACTAGTAATGTATTAAAACAAGGTCATTATAAAAAATTCTGCAATAACTGCTTGGAATACAGCTATCCGAGTAAATTCATTTCATTCAGACAGAGGACATCAGTAATGCCTTGCCCGAAAAGTGTTTACAAAATGTTGGGTTTGAGTTTAAGAAATACATTGACGTGGGTTCGTGGCTTAAATCGCTAAGTAATAATTTTATTGATTGTATCCTTTCACATGAAATGAGTTATTTTCAAAATAAAAATCCAAACAATATATATTCTGTTTCGGTAAAAGAATACAAAGGACAAAAGTGATCACATTTTCGAATAATCATTTCATTAAAAAACTTAAAAACGGCCAAGTGCTGGAAAGATCTTTTTTGGCTGTGTTATTCAACTAGTATTGGCAGTGTTTCTTGTTTGACCTGCAAACTTTTTTCTAAAACAAAATCTTAATACACAACCGACTTTTCTGATAGTAAACATTTAACAAGTTGTTTAGAAAATCAGAAAAATTCTATTGAACATAAAAATTTAGTGTTAGTTTGGTTGACACGAAAAAAAAATAAGTCTGTTTTACAAGGGAAGGGCATGACTAAGGAAATTCATTTGGCGACGAGACTTTGTGTATTAGCAGTACTCCTTTAGAACAGTGGTCTTCAAACTTTTTCAACTCACGGAATCCCTAGAACTTGAAGGTGCTTTCGTGTAGCCACTGGAACTTCTAAGTGCTTTCGTGGAACAACTTGAACTAGAAAGTGTTTTCGGGGAGCCCAATTCCAAATAGATACGTCGAAGAATATGTCTCAAAATAATATTTAAAGTAGATCAACATGTTACAGGCACTTCAGGTAAAAGCAATTAAGAAAGTATTTGCATTTATTATTTAAAAAATTCTACTCTAATTTTGTTAATATAATTTACTCATTCAAGTGTCACCTATCCATGCATTATATTTAGTAACTGAGATATGTACTTCCTTTTTTTTCACACGGTCGAAGTCCAGGTCTATTGAGATTAAATGCAATCGCATTACTTATACTAAGTTTAATTTGCTTTTATACTTTGTTTTTGTAGCCACTTACGTTGAAAAATATCTTTCACTTAAACACAATGCTCTGAATAGCATTAAAATATTTATAGATGTGTGAGAAATACCGTGTATTTTGCATGAGAGAGAGTTGAAACCTAAAATTTAGAATTTGTACTTGCTTAAATTTATATTTTAACGTCAACTCTGTGAACACATGTTGTTCGTTTTCCTACATTATAGGTATTGTTTTCCACAAATGTAAAAAGGTGCATTTTCCATCAGAAAACTATTTAGTTTGCAAGACATTGTGCTAACTAACAAGTATAAAATTATCTCGTGGAACCCGATATAGTAAACAACAGAATATTCACAATCTAGTAGAAAGTATATATATATAAAGTTCAAACATTTTATTATACTTTTATTATTTATAATAAAAGTTTAAAAAGTGTTGCAAAATAAAGTTGTTATATATGAATAAAATTTTCAGTTTTAATAAATAGGGAAGGGGGCGATGAGCTTTAGATACTTGCAACTTATAAACTTCATAGAGAACGTGAATCCCTTTTGCATACATATTTATTTCTTCTAGATTTCTTATTGTGACTCGTGGAACCCCTGAGTATGCCTTGTGGAACCCCAGGTTTCCGTGGAACACAGTTTGAACACCACTGCTTTACGATGTTCTACTCTCGATGTAATAACGCCGAACGGGCAGTCAATTTGGAGAAAATAGCAATCGAAATTAATATTATACAATTCATTTTATAAAATTAAGTTTTAATCAGCTCTAGTGATGCAGTGGCATAGGTGATAGCGTACCTGCTATTTTTGCGATCGGTCAGGGTTCAAGTCACGCTGTAGACTTGCTTTTTTCAATTCATTTAATTATTTTTAGAATTAAATAATTTTTCTTATCAAGTATTTTATATATAAAATAATTGTAATAATAAAATATCATAAGCAATTTTACTTATTATAAAACTATTTTTTATCTAATTATAAAACTGTTTGTAATTATTTTACTTTTTAAAATACAAAATACTAATATAAAATATCATTTAATATAATATATTTTATAATAAATATTATTTATTAATAATGTTATAATAAATATTATTATAATAATAAATTAATGTTATAATAATTAATATTATAATATATTTATAAAATATAATATAAATATTTATATAGTTAGTTTTTAAAATATAAAATAATTACATAAAATATTTAATAAGCTTTTTTAAAAAAAGTTATTAAATTGTAAAAATAATTAAATCAATTGAAAAAAAAAAACAAAGCAAGTCGATATCGCGACTTGAACCCTGACAGACCGCGCGGAATGCAGGTGCACGACTACCTATGCCACTGCATCGCTGTAGCTGGAAAAAAAAACTTAATTTTATAAAAGCTATGCATGAATTTCGAAGGCTATTTTCTCGGAACTGACTGTCTATTCCGTGCTATTATATTGACGGTTGAACACCCTAAAGGAGTACTACTATTACCCAAAATCTCGTCCCAAAGGAATTTCCTTAGTCGTGCCCTCCCCTAGTTAGACAAACAGTTACAGGAGCACTAAGAAAAAATATACAATATAATATTACCACAATGTCCTCAAACGTGTTATTGCGGTACTACAGTATTTGGCTATAAGAGGTTTAGCATTTAGAGGTACCGAGGGAGTTTTTGTTCTCCTCATAATGGTAATTTTAGGGTGCCTTGGAACTGCTAGCAGAGAGTTCGACTCATTCATTCGTGAACACACTGAACACTGACAATTACGACCAAAATCGTAAATATCGTACTTATCAAAAACAATATACGTATTATCAAATAATCGAGATCATGGGCAAGCAAATCATTAAAACAATTACAACTCAAATAAATAACGTTTACACAAAGTACTATTCAATTGTGATGAATTCAACACCAAATTTGTCCCACAATGACCAATTTGCTATTATACTACGATATTGTTTTCGGGGAAAAGTGTATGTAAGATGCATCTCATTAATAAAGATTAGTAGTCACACTGGATTCAACTTATCTAATTATCTACCAGAATTTTTAGAAACAAATGGACTGCTATTGGATAATTGTAGGGGACAGTCATTAGACAACGCTGCCAATATGTCCGGTCGATATAATGGTGTGCAAGCTCTTTTAAAAGAGAAAAAAAATAATAAATTCGCTAATCATGTATCGTGTGCTGCACATTCTCTTAATCTGGTTGGTGCAGAATCTGTTAAGGTTGAAACTGAAATAGTGAACTTCTTTGGTTTGGTGCAACAAATATATATTTTCTTTTTTGCTTCGACCCGTAGGTGGGAACTTTTAAATCGAGAAATTAAACTGAAATTTACCTTAAAAAGTTTAAGTCAGACCAGATGGTCTTGTCACTACGATCCTTTTGAAGCTTCAAAAGCAGTGGCGGATTAAGCGGTTGTCGGACCTGGCGGCCGCCAGGAGCCTCCAGCGCTAGTAGGGGCCCCAAGCGTGATGAGTCAAAGGCCAGCAACAAACCAACCACGCCATCTTGGAACAAGAAATGAAAAGAAAGCAAAGATACAACGAAAACCCTCTAGAAATTTATGGAGATGTAAAAGAAATCCTAATGTAGAAAAACTTTTGAAAATATTTTTAACAATACCGATATCGAGTGCATCAGGTGAATGATCTTTTTTAGTTTTAAAACGTGTTAAAAATAATTTAAGAAGTACTATGGGAGAAAAGAAAAATTGAATAACTTGGCCATATTATATACAGAACAAAATGTTTTGGATAAAATAGATATGGTGAAAATAATTGATGAATTTGCCAAAGAGAAATCAAACTGTACAGCAAAACTGTAAGCTCTTAAGTAAGGTTTAAATTTTTTTTTATGTACAGTTCAGATTTTTCCTTTAGCCGATGAGTTTTATTATAGCAATACATTCTCTTTTGAGAACTTTTACTCTCTTTTCACTATTTTAGTTTTTCCACTCTTATGCCAATGGGCCTCAAACTTTTTACCGCCAGGAGCCTCCAACTACCTTAATCCGCCTCTGCTCAAAAGGTAATTATTGTGATATGAATATTCTTAAGACATTTAGTGAGAATGAAAATCAGAAAATTGATTTTCAAAAAGAGGCAGTAAATTCTTTTAATAAATTAACAAAATTCGAAACTGCCATTTTAACTATATTTTAGGAAGAAATTTTTGAAAGACTTAATTCAGTTAACAAAAAATGACAAACTCCTGGTTTGGACATCAGTGAAGGAAATAAGTTAATAATGTCAATAAAAACGTTTATAAGCAATGTACATGAATCAAATAAAAAACTAATGGAGTATCAAGACGCAGCCAAAAAATTAAGTCCTAGTGTAGAAACAGAATGCAGTGATGTGAACAAGAAACGGGTTATTTCAAAATTTGCAGATAAATCGACAAAAAAAGCTCTGTATGGCTCAGAAAAATTTTAAAGTGACACGCTTATTGTTTCGTTAGATAAGCTAACCCTTGATTTAAATAGAAGTCAAGCATATGTAGAATATATTATTAAATTTTTTGATGGATTTGCAAGATCAAAGTAAGGAGAACGTCGACCAGGAGAGTGTACTCCCTATTCAGATGACGTACACCAACATTTAGTAAATGAAGATGTTTAACTCAAAACTTATCTAAAACAAACTGAGCTGCTATACTTGTAGTGATATGTTAAATTTAATTTTTGAAAAGAAACTTGTTGACTTATTTCCAAATTTGTTCCCGTTTTAAGGATTTTTATAACGCTCCCTTTACTAGTGAAGCGGAGCATGCATTCTCTAAAACGTTCTATATAGAAATATAGGACAACAATGACAAATACTAGACGTACTTATTTATCACTTCTTTCTATTAATACTGATCTCACTAAAGATTTAAAATGTGATGAGAAAATATAAGAATTTGCAGCATAAAAAATGTAGAAAAGGTTTTTTTTAGTAAATTATGTTATTAATAACGAATTTAAATTGTTTGAAATAAAAAAAAACCCAAAGTGAAAGTTTCGTATATTTAAAATTTTTCCCCACAAAAATATTTTTTAGGAAAATGGCAAATTTTCAATTATTTACGGGCCCCCAGGTATCATTAGCCCAGGGCCCCAAAAGGTCACTGTCCGGCCCTGGTTCCAAAGCATTTGTATAAAATTATATCGAATGCTTGTTACCGTCACTTTATTCTTGAATCACTGGCGTAGTGAGTGGGTCCTATATCAAAATCCCTTCACAGTCCTCTTTTGGAAAAGGGAGCTTTGTAGGGGGGACTTTTTCAATTTTTTACTTTCACATGTCCGGAGCCCTTTTGCTTGGAGGACCCAAATCATCGATACGGCTTATACGGCGGTAGCTATACCTCTGTTTTTCATGCTTTCTTTTTTCTTCAGGTTAGTTAGGAGCCACATCACTAGACAACGCTAGCAGTCATCCTCTTTTAATTTATTATTATTAATGCAGATGTTAGCCGTGGAGCAAAAATTACTAACCACTGCTAAATAAATCATCAATTATATATTCCATTTTTTGGAGTCAATTGTTTACTAGACAAGTATCAAATAAATCAAAATTAATCAACACACCGTTCAAGGTTATTTCAATCCGTTTGCAAATATTCTATGAAATTTCTCTTCTGCTAGTGTCAGATATTAAGACTAAGGTGTGTTTGGACGTGCATCATAATTTTTATTAATTTTTTCTCAACGTAATCCTTTATTCATGAAATGTTACACCAGATTCAAATGGTCTGGGTTTGCGTGCAACAACTTCGCGTATGAAAAACGAGCTGCAGGTTTGCTGTCGATACCACTATTCTTCAGCACTCAAATAGAGGGCGCAACGATATCCCTTTGAATTGTGTTTTCGCATTTGCTGCATTAGAAGATAAATTCTTTTTACACTATCTTTTGAATATTTTTTCAACGTATTTTTAGAGTATTAACATATAGTTTTAAAACGGCCTTTATTTTTTAACAGAACTAGAATTGAACCTAAAGGAGAGAATGGAATTCGTTAGGACATAGTGCTCTACATCCACAACCGAATGAATTTCTTCACATGAAAGTTATTTCTCACAATTCATACTCATTGTTATTCCCACCGCCCCTTAAGCTTTCTTTTTTCAGTTTAATACATCAACTCACAATAAATTCTTTCATCCAATTATCCTGGCATCCAGGGCCAATCCTAGCAGGGCGGCTAAAACAAGGAGTGGTCGCAAATCGTATATAGTTCGATCAAACAACAAAGCAAAACTTTTTATGAACTTTTTTAACTAAAAAAAAAAAGTTGGAAAAAATAGTGAATTTTGAATAGTTATTGAAAAATCAAAAATCGTCCCGATAGCATTGCATATTTAAGAAAACCAGAATCTTAGTGCACAGTGTGTTGGTCCATTAATGTTTGTTGTTCGTGATAGCAAACACACATTGTTCGTGATAGCAAAATTCGTGGCGGAGCTGCAAATACCACAATAGAAAATATTTTCTTTCTTATCAGCGACACTGTGGATTGATGCTTAACAAAGCCGTCTCAAAAATGATTTTTGCCAAAGTTGCTTCACGAAAATATCTGATACGGTTAATATAACTTAAGTCATAGGAGTGTTTAGTTAAATATGCATTGGAAGAAATTTAAGTTTTTTATTTAATAATAAGTTTTATACAATTTAGAAAAAAAATAGAGGTTAGAAGTTATTTTTATTAATGTTTTACTTTTTAACTCTTATACAGGTAGAAGAGTTTATAACATCAATTTTAAGTATTAGTAAAAAAAACATAAAAAAGAATCTCTAAAGAGGGAACCCATTAGGTCAGGCATGTCAAACACGCGGCCCGCCAATACATAGATAGCTACCCACGGAGACTTTTTCAAATTTTAAGCATAAGCATCATTCACATCCATTGCAAACATCTTATTTGAATCATAAGTATTTAGGGCGTTCCACATGACGTAACAAGTCAATCTGACATTATTTCATTAAATGTCGCTAGTGTGTGTGAATCCCCCACCCGAAAAAATTCTACTGACTGCTTTATACATCAAAGTTTAAATCAGGGGTTAAACTTTTTCCAGGACTTCACCATTTTCTAATATGATTCCACATCTTCTTTGGAGAATATAATTTTTATTGTGATATCCTGTACGTAAGAAAAAAAAATGTGAAAGGTATAAAATGTGAAAATTTCTGTTAATTACCAATCATACTTCCTACTACAACCACAAACAAGACCTCTCCTCCATTTTGTCATACTCACAATGGCAGTTTTAGTTATATAAACTGTATTATAAATGCTTGCTTCTTAGTTTACATAATTTTCAGGAATGATTGTAATGAATATTAGAATTGTTGCTTGGATATCTTTTTTTTTTTACCGCCAACTTTAATAATTCTAAATTATTTTAAAATATGAAGTTTTTCAGTGATTGTTGTCAAGTCATTGTGTGTGTACCTAAAAGGAAAAAAAGAAAGGAACATTATATGAAACATATTTAATAAATCAAATACGAAATTCAATTTCTCAAAAGTGAAAATTTATCAGACGTTGAAAGCGAATGCAATTATTATGTATTAAGGGGGAAAAGCTGGTACCAAAAAATTAACTGTGAATTGTCATTTTCTTTTTTTGAAGCTTCTCTTTATTTTTGTTTATTGTTGCTCCGATATATATTTGATACATTTCCAGTTGTTGATATGCAACAAATACATGCTTATTTCAATGATTTGGGATTGTTTTTTTATAATCATATCTCGGCTTTTGATCCCATTTTAACACTATTGCCAACACCACAGCATAAGAAATGTTCTGTTTATTTTTTAAAAAGTACCACTTTTTATTTATAAATTTTTTCTATTTAAATTTTTTTATTCTAGCTTAGTTGTGGAATTTTTGTTTTTCCTGTTTAAAGGAACATTGCATTGCTTTGTCCCAGGATGTAGTGTAAGGAATATGCTTATCGTAAGTACAGCGCTCAAAATTCGTAGCATAACGTAATGGTGTATTAATCATATAATATGCTGGCTGTTTCTCCTTGCGTGCCGAGCTCAGAAAGAAACACGAAGTTGGGGGACAAGTATTTGTGGGGCTAGACCAGTGATACTCAACCGGTGACCCAGTCAAGGTCTTCCGGCTAAATTCGTGTGACGTCATGATCACGCCATATATATTTTCACATTATTTCCTTCTGACGCACACAAAAAAAACAACACTCCTTCGCGTGTGGTTAAACGTTTGTGGAATGTCATGCACAACAATTTCATGCTTCTGTTTATTTTTCACTTCTCACAAATGTTGTTTTAGCTTTTAAAAATGTGCTGCGTAGCAAATGGGCTAAATTCATTCATTCATACTTTGTAAGCAAAGTTCTTTCGTAGTAAGGTTTGTTGTATTGAACATAACATATTCTACAAGTTAGAAGACTCAGATGACATATAGTGCCACCTATCATTTTACATTAAATTTATAACAACTATTATACATTAAATTTAATAGAACTTGTTTATTTTTTTTATCCTGTACTTTTGTTAATCTTGTTTTGTTAAGAAATGTTTAATTAGATATAGACGTGCCGTCAAATAATTTTGATTTCTGATTATTAGGATTATATTATTAATAAATTATAATTAATAATAAAATTAATTACTAACAACACAAAACTCTTAACTCACTACGAAAAAGTACATTTTGTACTTTACAGTGGAAAATGTTTTAGTTATACGTGTAATTCAAATTATATATAAAGTAACATTAGTGTGACTTCTGTTGTTGAAAATTAGATGACAAATATCTTATAATAGGATTGTAAGATGTTACTTTTAGTAGATTGCGTGCTGAATTGGAGTCATCTGTAAAACGGCTTCTAAGCGAGTCTTTAATGTTATTCATCTCTGAAAATAATGACTCGCAAAGGTAGATGAAAATGTGTTTATAATAGCATATGAGTCAGCTACTTCAAACAGTTAAATGTGTCTGGAATCGAATTCCATTTGTACAAGCTTTCATTACTGGCAATTTTACTATAAATATCAATTCCAACCTTTTCCTTATTTCAATAAATTTTTGAATTCATATTGAACTACAATGGAAATCAACGAGTTGCACTTTTCAAAGTCTTCAATTTCCAACCAGTCGAACTGGGACAAGTTTAGTCACATCAGGGTAAATAATAATCTTGAGCGTTTCCTATAATTATTTGAACTGAGAACATCTCTGAAAATTCCGTGATTGAAGAATCATTTGCGGAAATAAATTTTTCTATAACTTTTGCTTCGTTTGGTTTCTCATGTATATCTAATTCTTTGATATTTTTTTTCAAATTTGGGAAGTATTTGTAGTCTCTTGTAATAATATTGTTTATGAAAACATGCAGTTTAGCGTCAAAAACGAGAATGAGATCTCTCATGACGATTACTTCGAAGTGAACTTTGTTATTTTGGACTAAAATGCAAACCATTTTTATCAGAGATGTGCCCAAGATATTGTGTCACGTGCACTGGTTCACCATCCCTGGTCTATAATATTGATAAATCATACCAAAATTACAGGATCATTTCAAATATCTGAAACTTAAAATGTTTCAATTAGTGCACAATGCCCACATTATAAAAAAATACTATTATAAAAATATGCAATTCATTGTAAAAAAATTCATTTTCATCACAGAATAAATATCTATGAATCAAAGTCTTCCTTAACAACTCTAATATTTTATGTGGAAAACTGCTTGAAAAGGCTAAACATTTTAAAACAGATAAATCTGTACAAGTTACACAAATCATAAACTCATACCCAAAATAACCTTTACGTGCATAAAACTGAGTTTTTCAGATTTAAATTCATAAAATAATTTATGAATTTGTGCAAAACTCCGTAGAATATACAAAAAGAGGAAATTAAAAAGTTACATCATAGAAAAACTAACAATTACTTGTTTAGAAACAATTTTGAAGCAATAGCCACTGAACTTTTAGAAAAAACATGAAGATGAGATGAATGATGAGAAAATAATAAACTTTCTCCAAAAGATAATTCTCTACATTTTTCTACACGAATCATATTAACTAATATTTTATATACACTGACTTCAAGAAATAAATCTTTTTCAAACTTGTTTACAGGTTTACATGTACTTCAAAAAATAAGATAATAAAGAATAATTAAATTAAATTAAATTTTACCTTTTGCAATGATATCGTTCCCCTTGAGAATATTTTATTTTAAATTAAAACGAAGTAACATATTCATTATTAACATTAAAAAATGATTTATAATAATTTATAAATCAATAATTCACGGAAGGAAAAAATCAAAGGAAAATTTCTTTAAACTTTGTGAACATTCATACAGTGAGAAGTTTTTTAAAGAGGTGATTTTAATCCCCTATACTTCGAGCCATTTTTGCTCAAAAATATTTTATATATACAGTACTAAATAAAACTAATTTATAACTAGGAACTATATCTTATACTAAGCACTATAAATAAATATTCTATTCCAGCAAACACTAAACGTATCTACTGTAAGAGACTTAGCAGACTAATACCTAATAAGATAAATAAATTAGAATAAAACTAAATTATATAAAAGAGTTATTACGATTATTTCCTACCTAATAGATATTCAAGAGCAAGGATGGCGAACCAGTGGCATGTGTGTCGTTGATGGAACGTGACACAATATTTTGTCCACGCCACCAATCAAAACGGTTAGCATTTTACTTCAAAATAATAAAGTTCACTATGAAGTGTTGCGAACAAAAGCAAGTGATCGGTCGCCATTTTTTCATCGAGATTTTCTCTAATCGCTCGCAAATAATGAAGTTTTGGAAACATGGAAATCGATCCCAGACACATTTAACGTTTTGAAGAAACTGGATCAGCATATTTCAAATGTATTTTCATCTGCGTATGCTTGCAAATCATTATTTTCAGAGATGAAAAACATTCAAGACTCGCTTAGAAATTGTTTAGCAAATGACTCCATTTCCGCTTGCATTCTTCTAAAAGTAACATCTTACAATCCTAATATAAGTTATTTGTCATCTAATCTGCTACAAAAAAATACCACTCTAATATTACTTTAATTTGAATTACACGAATAACTAAAGCAGTTACTACTATACTGAGCAAAATGAAATTTTCCGTAGTAAATAAAGAGTTTGGAGTTGTTAGTATTTAGTTTTATTAGTTTCCAATAGTCACAAGTCAAAATTCTTTGACGGCACGTTTATACCTCATTAAACATTTCTTTGGAAAGAATGGCACGTTGATCCATAAAGGTTCGCCACCCCTGTTCCAGAGTAATTCAAAACACATCCACATAATGATATAAAAATATATATTTGGATAGTTAAAAGACAAAATATGTCAACAACTTCCGCATAGTATTTTACTAAAGGTAACATTTCCACGTGGAAATGTTGCCTTCATATAAAGTGATTCCTATTTGACGCCACTTGTTTGTGAATTTAGTCCATTGCACAAAGAAATTCAATTACAATGTACTAGAAATTCTAGCAAGCAAATCTATTAATTTTGCAATCAATATGCTTTTTTGACAGTAGGATGTGAACAAACGGTTTGGTAATGGATAAAATAAAATCGAAGTACCACATAACTCAGCAAAAAATGTATAAAAGTAAATATTTTTGGGTGTGCTTGATGAGTGAGGGAATGGGAGGTTTTTTGGCGCAAGAACCAAATTTGGCTATACTGTGTCATACATTTGTTAAAATATTAAAATACATGATAAAATATCTAAAAGCAATTTACAAGACAGTTTCACGGTAGAAGTTAAACAACAAATCAAGTATAAAAATCGTTTTCTAATGCTGAAAGCAAGCAAATTTTGGTGGGGGATTTACCCCACCAAGTCAAATAAGATCTTGTTGTTTCTAATTCCATATTGTCTAGGTATGCTAGAAAATCTCCATGAATCCTAAAAATTCTAAAAACAGGAGAAGGTCCAGAAGAACCTCGTCCTTTTTAAAATCCAAACAAGTCAAGATGTGAGCAGGAAAGATCATCTCGGAAAACACGAGTGGCACTCCAGAAATATCTTCTTACCCTGATGAAAAGTAAGAGCTTTTACATGGCCGCTCACACAAAGCGCGAGAAGGCAGTCTGGTATTTCCTAGGCATAAGCTTAAATGAACCTCCTGGATTACTTCGAAGTACCAAGGATGACTAGGAGGAGTTCTTCCAAGGTGATTGAATTCAATCTTCTTAAGGGAGGATAATTCACTGAATGTAAGAGACCTAGTAGGGCTCATTCTCTCCTCAGTCGAAGTCTTGGCTAAGAAATCAGCTTTCTCATTACCAACAATTCCCACGGAGGATGGGACCCACTGAAAATGTACACGATGATTATAAGAAATCCAATAAAGAAGATTAAGGATATCAACGTTATTCTGGTCCCCTGTAGATGTCCCATTGGAGAGATGTTCTGAAGCAAGGTTGTCAGTCAGAATCCAAACGTCTTGAAACCGAACCTCGGCTTCACATGCGAACTGCAAATCTCTTCTGATTGCAATAAGCTCCTTTCTAAAATCTGAACAAAAATTTGGATTTTTCATCTTAATGTCTATGATTCCAGGAGGAGTAAAGATATGTACTCCACTGCCAGAAATTCCCCCATCATCTCTGGTACCATCAGTACAGATCTTTAAAGATGTTTGGGGGATACAGTTTATTATTTCCAAAGCCGACTGTCTGATGAGATCGGAATCTCGGAGGGTCTTACAACTCTAGAAAGAAGTTCTTAATGGAAATTAATTTCTTTCAGACCAAAGCCCACTATATATAAAGAATGAGGTTCCACATTAGCAGAAGGTGAACCCAGCGTCTTTGCAAGAGAACATGGACTACGTTTCTTCAGACTTTAGTTGTCAGTCCAGTCGCGAAGATACGCAGAGGTTCTATGCTGATCACCGAAACTGGAAAGCCTTTTATAATATTTTGAGAGACAATAAGAGTAAGTGTGAGCAGGTTACTCTCAAAGAGCACAATGTTATTCAGATAGCCTGGTCGTGATCCTGAAATGATTCTAGAGCACTCAGCTGAACTCTCTCTAGCTTGTCCAGATTAGATTTGGAAGCGCATGCGTAGATGGGGAGACCACACTCCAATACTGGCCAAACCAGAGAAATGTAGGTGGTTCGAAATGTGTTTGCATCAGCTCCCCAGTCACGACCGGAAATGAACTCGAGGAGATTAAGTTTAATTCTGTCCTTGTCCACTTGACTTTTAATATGTCTATTGCTTGTGATTTCCTGATCTAGTATATAACATCAATATTTAACATTTTATCATAGTTTAATTTAATTCCATTGATACGGATTGTAGGCTGGTAACTGTAGAGATGTCTGTTCGTCGGAAAGAAAGTTGTCAATGATATAAAAGCGTTAAATGTCAATTTATGGTGTTCTGCAAAGCACAAGCTTCTCTGAGTTGAGGCTAAGTTCAATTGTATCAATGTCAGAGGCAGAGTTCCATATAATAATGCCATCAGTAAATATTCCCTCTTTACAAAATTTAGCAATCTCTCTTTTAATCACAGAATTATAGAAGGAAAACAAGACAGGGCTAAGAATGTAACCTTGCCGTACTCCCTGTTTAAGGCCAAACAGGTCAGACAAAGAGTTTTGTATTTTACTGTAATGGATCTGTTCCTAAGAAAATTTAAAATCCAAGGGAGGGCCCAGGCCTTAATACTAAATAAGCCGTGAAGTTTGGCAATTAAAAATTGGTGCCAAACCCTGTCAAAAGACTTAGACATGCCCAAGAGAACGGCAGAAGAGTGATTAGAGGGCTTCATATTCTGTGCATCGCGGGAAATCTATCAGAAAACAGAATATGGTCGATTGCGTGTCCTCTTCTAAAGCCATTTTATTGGAAGCAAATCGTTAGAATACCGATGGTATTGTAACCTAGCAAGGAAAAGTCTGTCCATGAGTTTACAAACAAAGAAGGTCAAAACAATGGATATAAATCTCTAAGTAGAACTAGCATCTTTTCCCGGCTTAAGGATAGAGAAGATGATTGCTCTCCTTCATTCTAGTGGGAAGACACGATCTTAAAATAACAGATAGCGTTCAAATAGATGAATTAAAAATGTGAGTTTAAAGTAAAATTTTTAGCAATTTATGTTTTATAAATAAAAATTAGTTCCTACTGTTTCTGTAATGTGTTGGAGTTAACGTGCTTAAATATCTGTCGCGACTATTTTGCCAATACTTCAGGAAAGACGTATTCATCCGATTCGTGTTTTAACATATCCTCGTCCGAGGGGAATCTTCTAAGGGTAAATTTATCCACGGTTTGTGTGGTGCCATTTTTATTTCTATTTTAGATTTATTTGTTGATTTTACTAATTTTTTCCCTCGTACGTTTAGAAATTAATTTTAAAGCCTTCAGAGGAGGGTTGAATATCGGATTCGGAATTGGTTAACGGCAAAATGTTTGCTTCATTCATTAAAGATAAAGGAGCTGAGGAACATATAGAGTATTTGACCTGATTGATGAAGATGATACGATAGGGGTAAACATATTATTGGTAGATTGAGAGAGAGAGAGAGAGAGGAACGGCAATAGACGTAGGAATTGGTGTTTGAGACTCTAAGATTGTAGCTGCTGTTGAAGATATGAACATCGTTTGCTTGAGTTTATGATGTGGAAATTGCAATGATAGAGGAAGAAATTTTTGGTACCGGCTGAAGTAACTTTAAAGGCTAGCACATTATTTGTGTAACCTTTTCATCTGTTTAGTAGTGGTGGATACTGCAGAAATTTTAGCAGCTTTAGCATATGTTTGAGATATCTGTGAGGGTATTAATTTTCTGGCTTCTAACAGATGATGAAATGATATTTCGAATTATGGGTAGGCCAGAAGCAGGCAGTCTCCACTTTAGTTTTGCAGATAATTAACGCCATTTAACGCCCAGCGTCGTGTTCAATTTAAGGAAACAGTTTCAGAATAACGGATCCGTCAAGAGAAAGCTTGAACAAATTATACAAGAGCCACAGTGACCAGAGAATTTCACCATTTGTCCGTTCTACAGAGGCATAACAAGGATACTATAGGTTCTCAGCTCTCTCGTGATTTGTAAGCGGTTACAGGAACCGAGTTTCGAGGGTGACTGTTTCCAGAAATGTTCATGAGAGAAAGTTGTTAACAAGAAAACGTTGTTTGCGTTCCGTTCAGTTCTGCGAACAGGAGGGTCCATTTAAAATGCTCCAGAGATCATTGAGATTAGAGCATGGATCAATGGGTGAGCAATCTCGCCACTGATGAGTCCCTGTTCAGTCTATCCAGTGATTCCCACCGTACTTTCATACGGAGAGAACTAGGAATCCGCTACTTGTCCTCCAATGTCCGAGAAATCATTCATTACGTTAGCGGGGGTTGATGGTCTGGGCAGGCAGCACGTTGAATGGTTACAAACACCTCCATGTCTTTGAAAGAGGCACTGGAATTGCTGAGAAGTATAGGGGGTAAGTCTTTTCGAGCCCTACGTTCGCCTTTTCATGGGTGCAGTCGGCCCTGATTCTATTTTAATGGATGACAATGCGACGTCACATGAAGATCATCTGGTCGTTGAATTTCTCCAAAGTGAGGATATTTACCGGATGAACTGACCAGCCAAATCTCCAGACCTCAACCGTATAGAGCATGCCTGGAATTCTCTGGTAGTCAATCGTGGCATGTAAACCCCCTCCGAGAGCTATCCAAGGCCGGAAAATAGAGTTTCTGAGCGAGTGGGATTAATTCAACGTTTCTCAACCCCCTGGGGGGGATTTTAAACCCTCCAAAGGGGGTGAGAGCATATCGAAAATAAAAAATTTGAAAAAATTCATCTACTGGAATGAAGTAAAACAAAATACTTTCTGACATAATAAAAAACTCACATTTACACTGATGTAATTTATATATATCATCTAGCAATATTACATCTTCAACTATTATATATTATCAACTATTATACTTCTGTTACGTCGTCTACTTCAAAACGCTTATTAGCTATCATTGATCCTATAACCAAATAAAAATCATCTGATTTTCTGAAATCCCACAATGAGAGATTTTTTTTATTACCATTTCTTTTTAAACCTAAAAAACTACTTTTTCAGAGGAAAAAACAAAATCCAGAGACAGATTAAAATAAATTTAGGACGATAAAAAATTTATCACTGATATTATTATTTAAATACTTGTACATTAGCTGTAGGAAGAAAAGGAAGACTGAATTCACTTTTCACCCGGGCAGCAGAATATACTGGCTAATCATCTGTTTGACCTCGAACTTACTGGTACGGTTTATTCCGTTCTCTCTCTTATACGTTTGTTTTTCATTTAGAGAAGTTGTAAATAATGTATTCCTTTTGCGTTTTTCTATTTAAAAGCGTTTTATGATATTTAGAAAAGCACATAGAGCACTTTGAAGGATTACTTGACCAAGATTTATTTTATTATTCTCAAACATATAAAGTATAATGAAAAATGTTTTACACAATTCTTTTTAAAACTAACATTCATATTTTTACATTGAATCACTTTTAACACGAGAGCGATCGCGCGGGGCACAGAGTCATCCCAGGTTCACGAAATTATTAATTCTGGGGAAAAGGTTTATTTGTTACCGATGACCCTGACAGTACCCTTCTGTATGACAGTCTTCATGGGAACTAAAATATATTTGTCATATAATTCCCTCTCTTTTGGGAGTGGTAAATGTTTTTCTTGCAATCTTAAGGTACTTGATTTAACTGAGTTCCCGGCTCGACCACTTATGTTCCTAAATATTCTCTATGAACATTCTACATTTTGCCCCCTATGGACAACTTAGTGATTTTGATTGCGGTGTTGTATAACTTTTTATGGTTTATAAATGCAAATGAGATTATAAAAGAAAGAAATGGGATCTATATTGAAGTATCTATACTAATGAACCAAGGGAAGAACCTGCTGAAATAATGCATATTGATCCTTACAGCGAAAATAAATTTGAGAAAAACGATGAACCATGAAATGAAAGGAAAATTTTCAAATGCTACCTAAAGAACTCCATCAACTAAAATATGAAGCCATAAGTGTACCATAAGGCACATTTCTCCCTGTCAAAAAGACAAGCAAGAACATTTCAGCATGCTATTTCTCGATCATCAAGGGGCCGTAAAATTACAAGAATCTAAACAAAATATGACAGTTTTGCCTGCAAATAACATTCCTGTAATATTAGTGGGAAGTGTCTGTGTGTGAGATTCGTGTCCTTTATTAAGGTGACGCACATGTGAAACCTTTTAGTTCAGTTTTACTGGATTTTTTCTCAAATTATTCAAAAGAAAATTGAAAAGTCCTTGTGTGTGTGTGAAAGTAGGTAAATATACTTTATGTTTAAATTAAATTATTCACTGGAATTGCAATTTTTATCGTGTACAATAAAAATAATTATAAAAAAAGGATTGGATGTGACTCAATCACCCCCAAGCGACCATTAACGTTAGTATCGCCTGCTCCCGAGTTAAAATATTTTGAAGTTTTCTCTCTTTAAATACTGAAAATAACACAGTTATTCTTCACTGGAATTTTATATTCTTTTCATTATTTAACATTAATTCTAAATGCTAATTCTGTGAAGCATAAAATTACAACTTGTTTAAAACTATTTATAATGTGAGCATTCATTAAAAAAAATCATTTTATATTTTTGTAAACGTTATTGTGTACTTTGTTTTACTTCCTTACATTTCAGCTATTATATCAAGAATAATTCAAGAATATTTTATTTTTTTAAAAATTAACTCGTACGAAGAATGGGTACTTCAGCCAATATACTTTTAATGTATCGGTACTGCACAAGGCTTTATATAACTAATTTATTAGTACTGAGAATTAAGAACAAATTTAATAATTATTAGTAACTTAGATGGGCTTGTCTTTCAGAGCTAAGTTTTTCAAAGGAAGCCTTAATATTAGAAGTTGACACTCTGAGTTTTTTTTCTATATTTATCTGAGATCTCTATTTTATCTTCAAATTAGCCACCACAGAAAATCCGGTTTCACAAAGGCTGGATGTTGAAAATGGTAAAAGTATACGAGAAATACTTTTGTTTTCAGTGCAGACACTCCATCATTCACCTTTGTCCAAAATTCAAAGAGTGATTTTTTTTACAAAATTGCCTATTAATTTCACCATTGCATGTGAAAAGTATGAAGATTTCTTCATCGGCAGTTGAGAGCTCTTCTATAGTACTTTGAAATGGATCTCTAACCCACTCGTAACTTGCTAATCAAGTTGTCCTCAGCAAAAAAATACTTTTAAAATTCTTTGTCAACATGGCTAATTGGTTTTAAAGGGCTTTAAAAACAATTTTCACTTATTGTTCTTCAGATTTGTAAGTTTTAAAATATTTATCTTCATTATCAAACATTTCTAGGTTTTTTTTGCTTTAAATTTTGGCTCCATATTTCTAATTTTCTACAAAAAAGCATTAAATTTATCACTACTGTCAAACATATGTATATTTGATCCTTGAAGATTAGAGTTTAATTTCTCGAATATTCTCTTGTTTTTAGGGGTCTCATTTTTTTTATGTAATTTACAACAATCACAACTGTCGTTAGTACAATATGCTGTCCAGATGAATAGTGGAGATTTTTGTTTCACAAGTGCTTGTATACTTTGAAATCTTCAAGAAATTTTACGAGAACCATCGGAGCGTCTCGAAAAGCTGCTACTCTACATGTTCAGCTATATCATCAATTCGACGGCCAACAGTATCATTTGATAGAGGTATGGACTGCAACTCTTTCGCAAAATTGTCTTTAACATAGTTCCCATGAGCTCAATTGCTGGTGGCAAAATTAGCTCTTCGCCAACAGTGTAAGGTTTTTTATACATGGCTATTTTGTAAGGCTTTTTCATTCACTGACAAAGTTTTTTTTTAAAGATGTTTTATTTTTTTGGTGATTTTAATTCAAAACACTTACGAGGTTTGTTAATGTACTCACCATGAAGCGCTTCCAAATGTCTTTTAAGTTAATCAAGTTTCATACTGTTTGCTGCTAATATATTTGAGCAAAAAACACACCAAGGACTTTTCTCCATTTACTTCAGTAGTGATAAATCCAAAATTTAAGTATTCTTGAGAACGTTTTCTTGATTTATATTTTGGAACCCTACTCGTCTGTGTACTTGTTGATGCTGTATTATCATTGAAAGTTTGCTTACGGCTTAAAAATTTATCCATGATTTTGTTTTAATCTACTGTTGTAAATACTTAATACAGTGAATTACAACTATTACTTATACGCACACGTCCGATAGGTTGCCCAGACTCACGCAGACTTTCACGAGAATGCTGGATGGAATGGATATGATAGAGAGTAACATATATAGACTAGACTATTTTTCTAAAGACATTTGTACCTTTAGAAATGGGTGATGATGGAAATAAATCTTTATTTAAATATTTTGCAATCTGATCCAATTTATAAATTAGAGAAAGAAAAATAACATAACTATCCAATTACTTAAAAGTAACTCAAAATATATACACTGATGGCCACCGTAAATGCAACACCAAGAAAGACAAGAGATAGCACAACAAAATTTATTTTGTAGATAACATGTTGACCAAGTATCAAATGATTAAATTTATAGACTTCTGTGAAGTGTGGTTCCTGCCAGAATCAGAAGCCAGAGTAGCAGAGGCGGATTAAGCGGGTGGCGGACCTGGCGGCCGCCAGGGGCGCAAGCTTGATAAATTCCATTTATAAATTCATCGTGCATTCATGATATTGCAATCTCGATGGTTTCCTCGTATTTGAGTCGTGTAGCAGCCCTATCTATCTTTTCCCCGTATATCTATATTGTTACAATGTGTACAAATTTTTCACACGCATTTTTTTTTTTTGCCCAAATTTTATTTTAAACAAATGAATACTAATCAAATCAAACAAGTTTATTTTCAGTTCATAGCCGGGTTTAATTACTCTCGGGTACATTTTACACTGATGGGGAAAAAACCCCAACAACAAGGAAAAAATTTGGTCGACTTATAAAACTTCGGCAAAAAAAGTCGTTTACCTATACAAATGTATAGGTAACATATTTAACTGATTAAAATTTCAAGATCACAGGTTAACGTAAACACGAGTAGAGCCGCTTCAAATGTGAAACGATGATACATTAAAAACTGGTGTAACCGCCCCAATTTTAAATGCAAGCATGGAAACGCGCGTGTCATGTGTCGTACTGGTACAAGAGATCAGTGTGTGGGATAGAACTGCATGCCTGTTGCTCCTGGTCGGAAAATATAAGGTTGTTTAATTCTGGTTGTGAATGAATTTGGCAATGTCGTCCATTCGTGTTTGATTGGAACAAAATCTGGTGAGCTAGCTGGCCAAAGTAACACTTTGAAACCATATATAGACTGTTGGATTACAACAGGGATAAGGGAGAACGTTATCGTGTTAGAAAACACCCCTTGAAGGATGTTTATAAATTATAGTGAAACAGTTTGAATCGCTAGACAGACGGACTAGTTTGCAGTTAGGGTGTGTGAATTAACCTCGAGAGTGCTCCATCAATCAAAGAAAATTGTTCACGCCAGACCATAACTGTAGGTGCAGGTCCAGTGTATCTAGGTGATATAAAGATTGTTTGAAGGCGCTGACATGGCCTTCTTTTAATCAATATACTGTCATCGCCGCAGTGGCATAACGTACACTCAAGTCTCGCATCGTGGGGCTGGGCAAGGATTCTAGGGCCCCATACCTGATTGATATCAAGTTTGGCTTGGGGTCCCAAACCTGACTTTGCAGGGGGCCCTTAACATTCTCCGCTACGCCATTACATCTCTGGCACCTAGACAGAAACAGCTTTGATTGGAGAACACAACACATCACCACTCCGCTCTCCGATGATTACTAGCGTTATATTACTGAAGTCACAGATGTCAATGATTTAGAACTCATGGTATGAACGCTACAGGGCTTCTGGCTGGGAGCTATTTCTTAAACGATTGATTTGTTATAGTTTACTGTGTCACTCTGGTGCCAGAAAAAAAAACGTAGTTTCTGCTGTAGATGCACTACGTTCCCCAGCCATGTGGTGAATACTGTGATCTTCTCCGTCAGTGGTGACTCGTGCATGATTGAGCTATAGTTTTCTTGAGGTAGTGCCTGTTTTGTACCACTGCTGACAAGAATCAAGCACAGTGGATACATTCCTTCCTAGTCTTTTTGAAATATCGTGGAAAGAAAGTTCACCTTTTCTTAGCTTTATTATACAACATCGTGTTCAAACTCAGCGAGCTGTTGGTAATGGCTTATTCGTCGTCTTAAAGTCCTTTTGGACTAACATCAACTTACTATGTCAAATCTCAATGATAAATAACACTCACGAACTTTATAGTACACTTGATTCACACCCTCCACGCAGTGCAACAAACGCCACAGTTATGTGCATAGCGAAAAATAAGAATCAAAGTTATCTTTCAGAAGTATTCACACGCCTACCAAATTTCGTTGACACAGCACAAATATCTCTTTGAGAAGGGATTTTTATTTCCTTCAGTGTATTTTACTAATGAAATTAAATGAAGTTACACGATAAAAGATATTTCTAGTTTACTTTTAGTAAAGCAAACTATTTCAAATTAGTTGGATTTAAGCCTTAATAGCAAGATAAAGATAGGCCTTAATAGCAAGATAAAAGCTGTCCTGGCTGAAATCCGTGATACTAATGAGGGAAAGAAAAGATCACAATACCAAGGGCGATTAGAAACCGATGGAAAAATATGAAACTTCCCTAATGACCATGATTGTGAATACCATACTGCAGAGAATAAATGTTAATAGCAAATCATTTCAATAAGTTGAGTGTAAAAGGATCTAGCTTACTAAAATCTCTAGAAAATTATATTCAAAATTTCAGAATTGAATTTGGAAAAGTAGACAAGTAGCAACTGATTTACAACGGCTCTCGTTTAAAGAGGAAGCTGGACAAATTCGCAGGCAGTAAAAGGAAAAGAACATTTTTGGTGAAAGTAAAGAAGTTGGCTACGAATTTTTGAAAGAAGGGAAAATTTCATAGTAAATTCATATTATGTCATATGCGATAGAACAAGAGCAGCTTTCCTGAGGCTGAGCTTTATCAAACTGTTATAGAATACTTTATTGTGTTTTTGACGACAGATTATAACCCGAAATATTAAAAAGAAAGCTACGCAAAAATTAAAGGAAACTTACAAAGACGATATTGAATCTTTTAATTTTGATGAAATGAATCAGGGCAAGAAAAGAAATATAATGAATACCCCCACTTGAAATTTATCGAGTTGCAAGAGAAATCCTAATGAAGAAATACTTTTGAAAATATTTTTAACAATACCATTATCGAATGCATACAGCGAAAGATTTTTTCGATTTTAAAACGTATTTAAATAATTTAAGTATTATGGGAGAAAAAAAAACAAATTGAACAACATGCTCTTATTATATACATATCAAAAAGTGTTAAGACAAATAAGATTTGGCAAATTCATGAATTATTTTTGCCATAAAGAAATCGAGTTGTATAGCAAAACTGTAAGCTCTTCAGTAAGGTTTTTATTTTTTTTATATAGTTAAGATTTTTCTTTAGCCGTTGAGTTTTATTATTATCATTACATTTTTTAGTAGGAGAATTTAAAGTGACTCTTTTCACTATTTTAGTTTTTCGACTCTTGAGCCCATGGGCCTCAAACCTTTTACCGCCAGGGGCCTCCAACTACCTTAATCCGCCTCTGCAGAGTAGCCGCCATTGTTGGAGATCACCGCTGCCAAACGCCTCGGTATAGATTCAAAGAGACTTTAGATGCTTTCTTGGGGTACAGCAGACCAAGCAGCTTCCACACGTTGCCAAAGTTGATCTGGTGTGGCAGCTTGGGGTGTAATCTGGGCCAATCGTTAATTGATCGGCTAAAACATGTCTTTATGGAATTCGAATTTAATCAAAAGAAAAACAAAGGTTCTATTGTATAAAAGTGTTTTAAAATCAGTATTAGCTTATGTATGTGAAACTTGGCACATGCCTCAAACAGATGAGAACATAAGTATCTACGAAAGGAAGATTTTAAGATTTATTTTTGGAGGAATTCAGGAAAATGGCATTTGGCGAAGATCAAATTTCGAGCTCCATCACTCATATAAAAAATGACATCGTTTACATCATCAAAATGGGCAGGCCACGTTGTCAGAATGGAAGAAGACTGCGCCACTAAAAAAGTCTTCAATGCCCAACCAATTTGCACACGGAGAAAAAGCAGGTCAAACCTAAGATGGACTGATGGCTTAGAAAAAGATCTAGTTTTGAGAATTAAAAATTGGAGAACACTAGTAGAAAAATGGTTGGTCTGGAAAAGGCTTCTTGAGAAGCCCAAGGCCCACCCTGGATTGTCGAGCCACTAAGGAAGGAAGGGATATTAAATTAATAAAGCAATAAAATCTCAAGGGATGAATTTTCATGTTTTATCTTTAACTACTTTTTCTTTATGTGTGTGTGTTATTGATTATTGTACTTTCTATGGTGAAATACATTGGTGTCAAATGATATTTTATAAATAAGAAAAGTAGAACTTTTGAGGCCTTAAAACGTATATATATATCCATAGTTTATAGGAATTAATATAACAGATACTACTATATCAGACTGAAAGAAAGATCATGTTTTGGGGCTTTTCTTCCTCTGGTAATCTAATTTTGTGAAAGTTATTTTAAATGTGATATTTTAATTTGTGTGTAAAAATGATGGAATATAAAACAATTTTAATTATTGTACAGTTTCTTGTGCATTAAAGACTTTTCCTGAAATCATCCCCTTCAACCAATTTCTTACTTCCTATATATTGTAATAGGAATTTATTCTACAGTCGGAGCATTTTAGAAGTAGTTCTTAATAATCTTTCTCCGAATTCCCGATCAATGGTTTGAGTTACTTTCTTCTATTTTGTGCCAACATACTATGAAATTTTAAAAAAAATTTCTAATTAGTCATTTGATACTAGATGCTTTTTAAAATTTTCCCATCATAGCACTAAATTTTTTATGCTTCCAGTTCTTGGTTACGAAAGTAAAGTCGAAATTTTACAACCAATTTGCCATCTCTGTATAAACTTATTTTTCCGTTTTGTCATTGCGATATTGAAGATAGTGGGACTTTACAAATTATCTTGTTTTTGTTTCAGATAACTATTTCAAAGAACTATAAATGTGACTTAGGCATGAAAGAAACCTGTTATCAAAAAAATTACCAAACAGGTTTGTAATAATTTTGTTATTCCCCACTCACTGTGCTTAATTTTTTAATTACACTTTTTCATTTATTGAATATAAAGAAGTTTTAATTATTTTTAATATTCTATGCATTTTAAGACTCTCAAATTACTACTGAAACCAATCCAAATATTTTCAAAAGCAGTAGTACAAAAAATGTTAGTACAGGGCCAGCAAACTTTTTTTTAAAGAAAAATAATACCATTTTGATTAAGATATCAATATATTTAGGAAGATTAATACCTTCAAATTGTAGTATGATTAAAAATGACTTCGAGGGTTTGTTATGTAAGTAATGTTATATTCAGCCTCTAAAAGAAGAACTAGCTTAGTTCTAATTTACGGTTAAATATTCAAAATTCTCTGTTTTTATTTATTAGTTCTATAAATCCAAAAAAATATTAGAAGCTTTAAGAGATTTTAAGGCCAGCACAATAACAGAATTAGATATTAATATTTCTAGCATGATATGTATTTCTAATAATTACTTTGTGTTTATCAATGCAGTGCTTTCTTTTGTTAAAGTCGCATTTCAAAGCAACGCAAAAACTATTGGTGATAAGCCCCTTTTTTAATTTTGAGCTTTGGTCAAGTAACAAGGGCAACTCTAGAGCTGGAACCTAATCTTTAAATTTCCACAATGGGCGAATGAGAAGATTTTGAGCCTAGACATGCATCAGCCTTTTTACACAGTGCTTTTACAGTGTCACCAGGAATCGAACCCACGAATATACCGACAATGACCACTTAAATACCGCAGCCAGAAATTCTGTTTGAGATTATGAAGTAACAGAATTTAGCCAAAAAAAAAATAGTCAAATACTGAAATTTAGTTTTATTTATGCACTTTAACACATACTAAAAATATTTTATAATTGGACATATTTATTGCATTTATTTAACATGTACTTAATGAATTATTGTTGATTTTATGTTGTTGAGTGCTTATTAATTCATCACTTATCAATAACCAGCACGGATGAATACTTTAAAAAGATTAAGTTCTATAGAACTTGAAGAGATTCTTATAAGTGCCATCATTCATCTATAGTTTAATTTTTCAGATTTTAGTGATTTTGATTTAAGCTTTATTTTGCAATATCAAGAAGTCATTTCCACTGTTACCTAATATTTACCACGTCAAAGAAATATTTAGTAAGCAATGGCTTCATCCCCATTGCACACTGATGTTTGGAAAGACAAGGTCAACAGTGTTTAAACATATGAAAGCAAATAGTGAAAAAATGATTTTATGAAACCAAAACAATAAACATAAGGAAAAAAAAAGCACATTACCTGAAATTTTACCTTAATAGATGCACTGGTATACCATACAAAACAAGCTAATTAGAATTAAGAAGATCAATGTTAAAAAATGCCAGCAAAATTCAGACCTCATAGAAGTATTCAATAATAAACCTTACTATTAAGGTCTAAATTCAACTAGCTTGAAATAGTTTGGTTTGACTTAGACATATCTTTCATCATATAACTACATTTTGTTTCCTTTATCTTCTTTAGTAAAATAAGATGTTTCCAAGAGCAACTAGGTATGGCAGTATTCTGAGAACAAACTTGTTTGACTTGAATAGTATTCATTAGTTCAAAATAAAATTTCCACAAAAAAATGCATGCAAAAATTTAGTATAAATTTCAACAACAGAGATATACAGAACAAAGATGGTTAGGGTTGCTACACAAGTCAAATCCATGGTAATCATAGGAGTTACATTTTTGGTACAAGTTATCTTTGTTGTACATTGAACTTAAAAGTGGAATTCATCAAGCTTGGGACTCCTGGAATTCACCAGGTTTACCAGCCACTTAATCTGCCTCTGAAACAGGCGATTCAAACAATAAAGGCAATACAAAAGTTTCCACAAAGAATAATGCATGAAATCCATAAGACAGAATGTTATATATAAAAATTAATTACAATTATGAGAGAAAGTAAATAAGCATAAAAGTGATCATTTTTGAATAAGAATTATATCTTGATTTTTTTCGAATTTGTTTAAAATATCTGAAATTGAACAAAAATAGAAGAAAACAAATGCTTCAGAATGTTGGAACTAAAGCCCTACATTTTGCGTGATTAGATTTTATATATGCTATTTACTTTTCCCATTGCTTACATAATCTGCTTTAAACAATTTTCAGCCAAAATACTTAACAAGTTTTTAGGTATCCAAAGTTCGGAAAATGCTGTTTATGCATATGTAAGGTATAACACAGGGAAAATAAATTATACACTCACAAGAGTACATGAATATGATCAGGGCTAAATTTACATTGTGCTACAGGCAAGATGAAAACTGCAGCTGACCTAGCTGCAAACCTCATCCCAAAGCAATAGGAGATCACTACAATAACTTTGATACAGAAGACAACCAATACTTAATTTCTTTGTGTAAAACGTGCCCTTCATCAATAATTCAAGGAACATGAATGTGATGTTTTTGTGACTTTTCTATTTACTGCACTCCTAGATTTTGATCTATGTAAGTCTATTTGATTTGCAATCATTTTCCACATTTCATATTGATTTTTGTGTTGACATTCCAGTAAATAAAAAGAAAAATCAAGATGTTTCAATCCTTTTGTCTTTAAATACATAATTAAACATGTTATTGTTAACTTATTTTATTTTAATTTAAACAAAATTGTCAAAAATTGCTAAAGTTTATTCCATAATCACACTTTATTAAAAAATAAAATTTAACTGACTGATTATCTTACACTATTAAAATTCGAAGGTAAACAAACGTATCTATGTATCTATGTATCTATGTATCTATCTATGTGCGTCTATCTTCTCACGAACAGCACCACGCAGAAAGTCGCGGAAGGTACCAAAAGATCGGGAATTTTCCGGGGAAGCCGTATTGCCTATTTATATTCCGATATTGTAATTAGTTAAAAAGATATTAATTAAAAACCTTAAAACGCCGAATTATTTTACTCCTGCCGGTTGCTTACTTGGCGGAACTTCCCTTCCGTTTCGGCCGAGCGGTAATCTTACGTTTTCCACCATATTAAAATTGTCATCCGATTTTCGGTGTCGAAATTAGACAAAAAATAATTACAGAATCGGAAAGATCATTTATTTCGCCACGACACGGTGTAATTGTTTTTTGTAAAATAACGATACTTTCTATTTTTTTCGAATTTTTTAAAATAGTGTTAAAACTGATGCGTTTTTATGAAAATTATTTCTAAATCGTTGGGTATGAATTACTTTTCGTGTTATTAAATCGATATTCTACACTAATTAACTTCAAGCCTTTCTCTTTTAGATCCATTCATTTAAAAAATAAAATTCCCAAAACTTTTTTTTTATAGAATTTTTAAAAAGTAGTCTGAATTTTTACTTCACATTGAATAACTTCGTCATTTATGAAGGTAATCTCACAAAACCTTTTTTCCGTGTGTACAGTAATATTATCCGTAACATATACGAAGATTGAAAAAATTGCTTCAAAATTACGGGTTTTAAAGGGAAATCAGTAAATTTGGCAAGTAAAAAAAAAAAAAAATGCGAGTGAAAAAATTACTTTTTCGTCCTCCCATTCATTATTACTACCTATTTTCATTTCTCGCTACGTGTCTCAATAGCACAGTCCGTAGCGCTTCGCTTCTCTCATTTACACCGTAAAACAGATCGTGTCTTTGCGAGTTCGAATCGTGGATGATCTCTTTTTTTTCATTTCTGCTAATTTTTCCCACGTAAATTAATTTTACTGATAAATACTTATTTTAACATGATCCTCTGTTATTTCAATGTACTTTTCATTTTTTTTTTTTTTTTTTTTTTTTGCCTTCAGAAAGTTTTTTTTCTGATTTTTAATCATTCAAAGTAATTTCTATCTTTTTCAACAATTCGATTTTGTTCATTTCTGCTTATTTTTCCCACCCGTAAATTAATTCTCTCTTCTTCAATGATTGAATTCACTTGCTGCATTGTCGAAATTAGACAAAAAATAATTACAGAATCAGAAAGATAATTTATTTCGCCACGACACGGTATAATTTTTTTTGTAAAATAACGATATTTTCTATTTTTTTCGAATTTTTTAAAATAGTGTTAAAACAGATGCGTTTTTATGAAAATTATTTCTAAATCGTTGGGTATGAATTACTTTTCGTGTTATTAAATCGATATTCTACACTAATTAACTTCAAGCCTTTCTCTTTTAGATCCATTTATTTAAAAAATAAAATTTCCAAAACTTTTTTTTAAAGAATTTTTAAAAAGTAGTCTTAATTTTTACTTCACATTGAATAACTTCGTCATTTATGAAGATAATCTCACAAAACCTTTTTTCCGTGTGTACAGTAATATTATCCGTAACATATACGAATATTGAAAAAATTGCTTCAAAATTACGGATTTTAAAAAACATTTTGTGATTTTCGTAAACTTATGTTTTTCTGAGAAATAAATTAAAAAGTAGTAATTTCTACATTTTTTATTTCAAAGTACGTTATTTTTGCAAATAGCTGGTGATGTTTGAGAGCATTAACGTAAAAATTATGCTCTTAAAATGAAGGTAATGATTTTTAAAATAATTTAAAATACGCGATTTTACACCAAACATTGGTTAACTGCGCTTGTGGCAGAGTGCGCAGAGCTCCCGCTACACTCAAGACTATAACTGCAGCACTACCGTGCGTGGTCAAAACGAAGGAGGGTGTACGCCTCGCAGAAACCCGCCGGTCGATCTTTTCATACTTGTATTAAATTTTTTCTCCTAATTTAAAGACATTCTAAAGGCTTTGCGCATGCGCGAGAATCATTATTATTATTTTTTCCCCTCTGTTTAACGCTCAGCGGCCAAGGTCAAACTTGCTGTTGCAATATTTTTTCCGTTATTCATTACTAGATTAATTATGTAATGACAACACTGTATAATCTGTTTTTTTCTGGATAAAACGATAGATTATAGTTTTCTGGACTATACTTTAGCTACCAGTATATAAGGATTCATTGGCAAATGAAAATACCACACATACACACAAACCCTTTGTATTATTTTTAGCTCTAAGAAAATAATTATTGTTAAAATAATGAATATGCTTGGTTTTTCGTAATATATTATATCAGAACGTTTTCTTTGTTGCTTTAAATATACATTTTTTTAAGTAAAAAAGAATTGTTTTCTGTAAATCATTAATCGAAATTTTTCAATCGTTACGTATAAGGATTTCTTATAACTATGATAAGTAAACCATCTGAACTAAAAAGATTCATACTTTGCTCTTTTAATATCAGTGATTGAATAAATTAAATACCAAACATCATTTATTTGTTACGATGCGGATTTTTTTTCCAAAATAATAATACTTTGCCTATTTTATGATTTCTTCTAAAATGAATAAATATCGATGCATTTAAATGAAAATTATTTTTAAAAAAGTCATTGATCATTTAGAATCAATGATTAAAAAAATAAAATGCCAAAAAAAAAAGAATTTTATAGGAAAAAAAACAACTTTTTTTTTTTACAAAACAATGATGTTTTGCATATTTTATGAGTTTTTCTCATATGAATCAATATCGTTGAAGTGAGTGGGTGATTTTAAAATTCACCCTGTTTGCCTATTCGAGAATTTTTGGTGACGGACCTCGAAATTTTTAACCATTCTCAAGTGACGAGGACGACACCTGAGCTTTCACCCATCTTTAATAATTACCACACCACACCAACGCAAGAACAAATTTCGGAAAAGGGAGTTTTTATGACATAGTTAAAGAAATCACTCACATCGCGCGCATACACACACACACACAAGTGCTATCGGCCTGAGGAAAAACACGAAATTTCCATGGGGATGAAATTATTCACTCAGGCAAAGGAAAGAATTGAAAGTGAGTGGGTGATTTTTAAATTCGCACTGTTTGCCTATTCAAGGGTTTTTGGTGACGGACCTCGAAATTTTCAACCATGCTCAAGTGACGAGGACGACACCTGAGCATTCACCCATCTTTAAGAATTACCACACCACACCAACGCAAGAACAAATTTCGAAAAAGGGAGTTTTTATGACATAGTTAAAGAAATCACTCACATCGCGCGCATACACACACACACACACAAGTGCTATCGGCCTGAGGGAAACACGAAATTTCCATGGGGATGAAGTTATTCACTCGGTAAAACGAAAGAATTGGAAAGTGAGTGGGTGATTTTTAAATTCGCACTGTTTGCCTATTCAAGGGTTTTTGGTGACGGACCTCGAAATTTTCAACCATGTTAAGTGACGAGGACGACACCTGAGCATTCACCCATCTTTAAGAATTACCACACCACACCAACGCAAAAACAAATTTCGAAAAAGGGAGTTTTTATGACATAGTTAAAGAAATCACTCACATCGCGCGCACACACACACACAAGTGCTATCGGCCTGAGGGAAACACGAAATTTCCATGGGGATGAAGTTATTCACTCGGTAAAACGAAAGAATTGGAAAGTGAGTGGGTGATTTTTAAATTCGCACTGTTTGCCTATTCGAGGGTTTTTGGTGACAGACCTTGAAATTTTCAACCATGCTCAAGTGACGAGGACGACACATGAGCTTTCACCCATCTTTAATAATTACCACACCACACCAACGCAAGAACAAATTTCGAAAAAGGGAGTTTTTATGACATTGTTAAAGAAATCACTCACACCGCACGCACGCACCCCCCCCACACACACACAGGTGCTATCGGCCTGAGGGAAACACGAAATTTCCATGAGGGTGAAGTTATTCACTCGGTAAAAGCCCGTGCAACGCCGGGCTAAGCGGAGAGGAAAGAAACAAAGAAATCAAAGTAATTTCGGAAAATAATATTGGAAGTGCTGAATTTGTGAAGATTGAGTGAATATTAACGTCATACTGTTCAGCTACACGAGGCCTTTTGGGGACGGTTCACGTAATTTTGAACCATCGTCAAGTGACGCGGACGACACCTGAGCTGGCACCCCCTCTCCTAACTACCACACCACACCAGCGGGTGGACGTTTGAGCTCTCGACAGATTTTACGTGCATCGCTACCCTACACTGCGGGTCTTCAGTGGTACTAGGATCGAGAATTTGTTAAGAGAAGGGAAAATGTTAAGCAACAAAGCCATGACACGCACTCACGGGACATGCACTCACATCGTACGCGTGAAACCCCACAAAAGTGTTGGCGTTAGAATAAAAGGAAGAAATTAACATGGGTATTAAGTTATACCCTCGGTATAAGCCCGTGCAACGCCGGGCCATGAAAGCTAGTCTTACACTATTAAAATTCGAAGGTAAACAAACGTATCTATGTATCTATGTATCTATGTATCTATCTATGTGCGTCTATCTTCTCACGAACAGCACCACGCAGAAAGTCGCGGAAGGTACCAAAAGATCGGGAATTTTCCGGGGAAGCCGTATTGCCTATTTATATTCCGATATTGTAATTAGTTAAAAAGATATTAATTAAAAACCTTAAAACGCCGAATTATTTTACTCCTGCCGGTTGCTTACTTGGCGGAACTTCCCTTCCGTTTCGGCCGAGCGGTAATCTTACGTTTTCCACCATATTAAAATTGTCATCCGATTTTCGGTGTCGAAATTAGACAAAAAATAATTACAGAATCGGAAAGATCATTTATTTCGCCACGACACGGTGTAATTTTTTTTGTAAAATAACGATATTTTCTATTTTTTTCGAATTTTTTAAAATAGTGTTAAAACTGATGCGTTTTTATGAAAATTATTTCTAAATCGTTGGGTATGAATTACTTTTCGTGTTATTAAATCGATATTCTACACTAATTAACTTCAAGCCTTTCTCTTTTAGATCCATTCATTTAAAAAATAAAATTCCCAAAACTTTTTTTTTATAGAATTTTTAAAAAGTAGTCTTAATTTTTACTTCACATTGAATAACTTCGTCATTTATGAAGGTAATCTCACAAAACCTTTTTTCCGTGTGTACAGTAATATTATCCGTAACATATACGAAGATTGAAAAAATTGCTTCAAAATTACGGGTTTTAAAGGGAAATCAGTAAATTTGGCAAGTAAAAAAAAAAAAAAAATGCGAGTGAAAAAATTACTTTTTCGTCCTCCCATTCATTATTACTGCCTATTTTCATTTCTCGCTACGTGTCTCAATAGCACAGTCGGTAGCGCTTCGCTTCTCTCATTTACACCGTAAAACAGATCGTGTCTTTGCGAGTTCGAATCGTGGATGATATCTTTTTTTTCATTTCTGCTAATTTTTCCCACGTAAATTAATTTTACTGATAAATACTTATTTTAACATGATCCTCTGTTATTTCAATGTACTTTTCATTTTTTTTTTTTTTTTTTTTTTGCCTTCAGAAAGTTTTTTTTCTGATTTTTAATCATTCAAAGTAATTTCTATCTTTTTCAACAATTCGATTTTGTTCATTTCTGCTTATTTTTCCCACCCGTAAATTAATTCTCTCTTCTTCAATGATTGAATTCACTTGCTGCATTGTCGAAATTAGACAAAAAATAATTACAGAATCGGAAAGATCATTTATTTCGCCACGACACGGTATAATTTTTTTTGTAAAATAACGATATTTTCTATTTTTTTCGAATTTTTTAAAATAGTGTTAAAACAGATGCGTTTTTATGAAAATTATTTCTAAATCGTTGGGTATGAATTACTTTTCGTGTTATTAAATCGATATTCTACACTAATTAACTTCAAGCCTTTCTCTTTTAGATCCATTTATTTAAAAAATAAAATTTCCAAAACTTTTTTTTAAAGAATTTTTAAAAAGTAGTCTTAATTTTTACTTCACATTGAATAACTTCGTCATTTATGAAGATAATCTCACAAAACCTTTTTTCCGTGTGTACAGTAATATTATCCGTAACATATACGAATATTGAAAAAATTGCTTCAAAATTACGGATTTTAAAAAACATTTTGTGATTTTCGTAAACTTATGTTTTTCTGAGAAATAAATTAAAAAGTAGTAATTTCTACATTTTTTATTTCAAAGTACGTTATTTTTGCAAATAGCTGGTGATGTTTGAGAGCATTAACGTAAAAATTATGCTCTTAAAATGAAGGTAATGATTTTTAAAATAATTTAAAATACGCGATTTTACACCAAACATTGGTTAACTGCGCTTGTGGCAGAGTGCGCAGAGCTCCCGCTACACTCAAGACTATAACTGCAGCACTACCGTGCGTGGTCAAAACGAAGGAGGGTGTACGCCTCGCAGAAACCCGCCGGTCGATCTTTTCATACTTGTATTAAATTTTTTCTCCTAATTTAAAGACATTCTAAAGGCTTTGCGCATGCGCGAGAATCATTATTATTATTTTTTTCCCCTCTGTTTAACGCTCAGCGGCCAAGGTCAAACTTGCTGTTGCAATATTTTTTCCGTTATTCATTACTAGATTAATTATGTAATGACAACACTGTATAATCTGTTTTTTTCTGGATAAAACGATAGATTATAGTTTTCTGGACTATACTTTAGCTACCAGTATATAAGGATTCATTGGCAAATGAAAATACCACACATACACACAAACCCTTTGTATTATTTTTAGCTCTAAGAAAATAATTATTGTTAAAATAATGAATATGCTTGGTTTTTCGTAATATATTATATCAGAACGTTTTCTTTGTTGCTTTAAATATACATTTTTTTAAGTAAAAAAGAATTGTTTTCTGTAAATCATTAATCGAAATTTTTCAATCGTTACGTATAAGGATTTCTTATAACTATGATAAGTAAACCATCTGAACTAAAAAGATTCATACTTTGCTCTTTTAATATCAGTGATTGAATAAATTAAATACCAAACATCATTTATTTGTTACGATGCGGATTTTTTTTCCAAAATAATAATACTTTGCCTATTTTATGATTTCTTCTAAAATGAATAAATATCGATGCATTTAAATGAAAATTATTTTTAAAAAAGTCATTGATCATTTAGAATCAATGATTAAAAAAATAAAATGCCAAAAAAAAAGAATTTTATAGGAAAAAAAACAACTTTTTTTTTTTACAAAACAATGATGTTTTGCATATTTTATGAGTTTTTCTCATATGAATCAATATCGTTGAAGTGAGTGGGTGATTTTAAAATTCACCCTGTTTGCCTATTCGAGAATTTTTGGTGACGGACCTCGAAATTTTTAACCATTCTCAAGTGACGAGGACGACACCTGAGCTTTCACCCATCTTTAATAATTACCACACCACACCAACGCAAGAACAAATTTCGGAAAAGGGAGTTTTTATGACATAGTTAAAGAAATCACTCACATCGCGCGCATACACACACACACAAGTGCTATCGGCCTGAGGGAAAAACACGAAATTTCCATGGGGATGAAATTATTCACTCAGGCAAAGGAAAGAATTGAAAGTGAGTGGGTGATTTTTAAATTCGCATTGTTTGCCTATTCAAGGGTTTTTGGTGACGGACCTCGAAATTTTCAACCATGCTCAAGTGACGAGGACGACACCTGAGCATTCACCCATCTTTAAGAATTACCACACCACACCAACGCAAGAACAAATTTCGAAAAAGGGAGTTTTTATGACATAGTTAAAGAAATCACTCACATCGCGCGCATACACACACACACACACAAGTGCTATCGGCCTGAGGGAAACACGAAATTTCCATGGGGATGAAGTTATTCACTCGGTAAAACGAAAGAATTGGAAAGTGAGTGGGTGATTTTTAAATTCGCACTGTTTGCCTATTCAAGGGTTTTTGGTGACGGACCTCGAAATTTTCAACCATGTTTAAGTGACGAGGACGACACCTGAGCATTCACCCATCTTTAAGAATTACCACACCACACCAACGCAAAAACAAATTTCGAAAAAGGGAGTTTTTATGACATAGTTAAAGAAATCACTCAGATCGTGCGCACACACACACAAGTGCTATCGGCCTGAGGGAAACACGAAATTTCCATGGGGATGAAGTTATTCACTCGGTAAAACGAAAGAATTGGAAAGTGAGTGGGTGATTTTTAAATTCGCACTGTTTGCCTATTCGAGGGTTTTTGGTGACAGACCTTGAAATTTTCAACCATGCTCAAGTGACGAGGACGACACATGAGCTTTCACCCATCTTTAATAATTACCACACCACACCAACGCAAGAACAAATTTCGAAAAAGGGAGTTTTTATGACATTGTTAAAGAAATCACTCACACCGCACGCACGCACCCCCCCACACACACAGGTGCTATCGGCCTGAGGGAAACACGAAATTTCCATGAGGGTGAAGTTATTCACTCGGTAAAAGCCCGTGCAACGCCGGGCTAAGCGGAGAGGAAAGAAACAAAGAAATCAAAGTAATTTCGGAAAATAATATTGGAAGTGCTGAATTTGTGAAGATTGAGTGAATATTAACGTCATACTGTTCAGCTACACGAGGCCTTTTGGGGACGGTTCACGTAATTTTGAACCATCGTCAAGTGACGCGGACGACACCTGAGCTGGCACCCCTCTCCTAACTACCAAACCACACCAGCGGGTGGACGTTTGAGCTCTCGACAGATTTTACGTGCATCGCTACCCTACACTGCGGGTCTTCAGTGGTACTAGGATCGAGAATTTGTTAAGAGAAGGGAAAATGTTAAGCAACAAAGCCATGACACGCACTCACGGGACATGCACTCACATCGTACGCGTGAAACCCCACAAAAGTGTTGGCGTTAGAATAAAAGGAAGAAATTAACATGGGTATTAAGTTATACCCTCGGTATAAGCCCGTGCAACGCCGGGCCATGAAAGCTAGTCTTACACTATTAAAATTCGAAGGTAAACAAACGTATCTATGTATCTATGTATCTATGTATCTATGTGCGTCTATCTTCTCACGAACAGCACCACGCAGAAAGTCGCGGAAGGTACCAAAAGATCGGGAATTTTCCGGGGAAGCCGTATTGCCTATTTATATTCCGATATTGTAATTAGTTAAAAAGATATTAATTAAAAACCTTAAAACGCCGAATTATTTTACTCCTGCCGGTTGCTTACTTGGCGGAACTTCCCTTCCGTTTCGGCCGAGCGGTAATCTTACGTTTTCCACCATATTAAAATTGTCATCCGATTTTCGGTGTCGAAATTAGACAAAAAATAATTACAGAATCGGAAAGATCATTTATTTCGCCACGACACGGTATAATTTTTTTTGTAAAATAACGATATTTTCTATTTTTTTTCGAATTTTTTAAAATAGTGTTAAAACTGATGCGTTTTTATGAAAATTATTTCTAAATCGTTGGGTATGAATTACTTTTCGTGTTATTAAATCGATATTCTACACTAATTAACTTCAAGCCTTTCTCTTTTAGATCCATTCATTTAAAAAATAAAATTCCCAAAACTTTTTTTTTATAGAATTTTTAAAAAGTAGTCTTAATTTTTACTTCACATTGAATAACTTCGTCATTTATGAAGGTAATCTCACAAAACCTTTTTTCCGTGTGTACAGTAATATTATCCGTAACATATACGAAGATTGAAAAAATTGCTTCAAAATTACGGGTTTTAAAGGGAAATCAGTAAATTTGGCAAGTAAAAAAAAAAAAAAAAATGCGAGTGAAAAAATTACTTTTTCGTCCTCCCATTCATTATTACTGCCTATTTTCATTTCTCGCTACGTGTCTCAATAGCACAGTCGGTAGCGCTTCGCTTCTCTCATTTACACCGTAAAACAGATCGTGTCTTTGCGAGTTCGAATCGTGGATATCTTTTTTTTCATTTCTGCTAATTTTTCCCACGTAAATTAATTTTACTGATAAATACTTATTTTAACATGATCCTCTGTTATTTCAATGTACTTTTCATTTTTTTTTTTTTTTTTTTTTTTTTTTGCCTTCAGAAAGTTTTTTTTTCTGATTTTTAATCATTCAAAGTAATTTCTGTCTTTTTCAACAATTCGATTTTGTTCATTTCTGCTTATTTTTCCCACCCGTAAATTAATTCTCTCTTCTTCAATGATTGAATTCACTTGCTGCATTGTCGAAATTAGACAAAAAATAATTACAGAATCGGAAAGATCATTTATTTCGCCACGACACGGTATAATTTTTTTTGTAAAATAACGATATTTTCTATTTTTTTTCGAATTTTTTAAAATAGTGTTAAAACAGATGCGTTTTTTATGAAATTATTTCTAAATCGTTGGGTATGAATTACTTTTCGTGTTATTAAATCGATATTCTACACTAATTAACTTCAAGCCTTTCTCTTTTAGATCCATTCATTTAAAAAATAAAATTCCCAAAACTTTTTTTTTATAGAATTTTTAAAAAGTAGTCTTAATTTTTACTTTACATTGAATAACTTCGTCATTTATGAAGATAATCTCACAAAACCTTTTTTCCGTGTGTACAGTAATATTATCCGTAACATATACGATATTGAAAAAATTGCTTCAAAATTACGGATTTTAAAAACATTTTGTGATTTCGTAAACTTATGTTTTTCTGAGAATAAATTAAAAGTAGTAATTTCTACATTTTTATTTCAAAGTACGTTATTTTTGCAAATAGCTGGTGATGTTTGAGAGCATTAACGTAAAAATTATTGCTCTTAAAATGAAGGTAATGATTTTTAAAATAATTTAAAATACGCGATTTTACACCAAACATTGGTTAAACTGCGCTTGTGGCAGAGTGCGCAGAGCTCCCGCTACACTCAAGA